>NW_019773748.1:18290-82299 GCF_001039355.2 Lingula anatina
TTCAAATAAACGACTCTTGGCCACTAAGTATTTGTGTTGGAATATTTTCAAAGCCTTTAGCAAATATGGCCTTCCATATTTATTGCTGGATGCAACTGGAACATATAGAGATTACTAACTCCCCTTTGTAACTCGAATTTTTTTTCATGCATCTTGATTATATAATTTCATTATTTTCTCTCAGATTGCTGGTTACCTGTATGGAGTGAGCCCACCTGACAACCCCCAGGTGAAGGAGATCCGCTGTATTGTAATGCCTCCACAGTGGGGCACACATCAGACTGTGCACCTGCCTATTTCACTACCTAACCAGGAATATCTTAAGGTAAAGTATACACTTCACCGTTGTACCTTGGAAACACATTGCCGGTTTGTCTCAGGACTTTTGGTGAACGTATCCATAAATAATGGGAATATTTTATCTTTACGGGGAGTTATAGCTAACTACAATTTTGTCTATTTGTGTATTGTAAGATAATTTACTTGATTGTATGCCAAGGAGAAGTGTTTATATTGTATTTTGATTGATCAGTGGACCTGATAACACAGGCACTAATATATATATATATATAATTTTCCTCCAGGAAATGGAGCCCTTGGGTTGGATCCACACTCAGCCTAATGAACTTCCCCAGCTGTCCCCACAGGACATCACAACCCATGCCAAGGTGATGTCTGATAACCCTGCCTGGGACGGAGAGAAGACCGTCATAATTACATGCAGGTATATGCAAATTCTTTGCCTAACAAAACTTACAGTGGTTCTTCCCATAGATAAGTATAAATCAGCCATCTGATGTTGTGACAGAATTATCCACCTTTTAGTTATCATTTTAATGAAAACATGAAATATGGGTTTTAGAAAGTGCCCAGTGATTGGATTGAAAGGCTTTTGAAATAACCAGTAAAGGTTTATAAAGCTGACATGTTATTGCCCCCTTTTCCTCTACAGCTTCACCCCTGGGTCCTGCTCCTTGACTGCCTACAAGTTGACCCCCAGTGGCTATGAGTGGGGCAGACAGAACACGGACAAAGGAAACAACCCCAAGGGATATCTACCATCACATTATGAGAAAGTGCAGATGTTGCTGTCTGATAGATTCCTAGGCTTTTTCATGGTACCTAGTGTTGGATCATGGAATTATAATTTCATGGGTAAGATTGCATTTGTTGCACATTTAATATTTGTATGAAATTGTGTATGCAAAATATTTTTACTTAGCCTGTGTATTATTACACATACTGAGTGAGAACTATTTATCTCATTCAGCAGAACAGAAAAATGCCAATTTCAATTTATTAATGAGTGCTGTAAGACAAAGCTTTCATTTTTTCTACTGAAATTATTTGATGGCATACTGTTCAGTAGAGTGAGTTAATTCTTCAATTTTCTTTATTTTTCAGGTGTCCGTCATGACCCCAACAAGAAGTATGAGTTACAGTTGGCTAACCCCAAAGAGTTTTACCATGAAGTGCACAGGCCATCCCATTTTCTGAACTTCAGCAGCATAGAGGAAGGAGAGTTCATGAACTCTGACAGAGAGGATATGTTTGCTTAGTTCACTCACCAAGTATTTTTGAAAAGGAAAAAATATCTTTAGATTGGCAAAAAATTATGGGTTGGACAACTTTTTATGAAGTAGAATTTGAGGACTTCATTAATTGCAGGTCACTTTAAACAAGGCCCTTGCATAGAACTGTAAATAAATGTTACAAAACAAAGATTTTTTAAAAGAAGTTTCATGTGAAGTAGATAAAATGGAAAGAACTTTGTGTCAAGACCAAAGAATCAAAATGTAAAATTGGAACATTGGCCTTCACTTGTCTTATCAGGCAAGTCACCTGGCTATGTATCTAAAGAAAGTTCCCTATCGCTGGATTACTGTTACAGATTCTCTTTTAGAAATAAAAAAAAACCTGTATTATTAAACTTGGAGCACAGACACATAGACTATTATCATGCTCTGAAAGGGAAATTCAGTGTAAATTGAATATTAAATATTAGAAATATGTAATGTAGCAGAAAGTAATAAATTTTGATTCTTAATTTTGCATTTGAAAAGTTGCAATCTATTAATTTTTATTTGTGTCGGTCATTACTAAAAATTTGAATTATAGTTTCTTCAAACAACTGAACACAAGTTATTACCATTGCAGTGTTTTACAATTTTAACATAGGGATAAATTGACGGATGTTCTAGAAGTCTACAGACACAATAATTAATTTAAACTGTCATAGGGTTGAAACAACAACAGAAGTATGTTAACCTCGAGCCAATAAATCTGGGCCCAGTTTAATCATCACTGGATGACACTTTTAACCACTGGAAAGCAATTTCAGTGACAAAAGCAAATATCTAGTATTTGGGGAAACGGTACTTTACCCACAGGATAAATGTCCAGAGTTTAAGAATTTTATCCATTGGATAGTGTCATCCATAGGGAAGTGCTGTCCCATTTTGAGGAAACTGGGCCCTGATGTCTGTGTCCCAGCAGATTCATTACATTTGCAACACGGATATTGCATCTCTTTCATGCCTTTGTATACCATAAAATTCAAAATGAGAATTCCAGTGAACAAGCTGCTTTTATTACACAAGCACGGTTATAAAGTAAACAATGTATGGCTGTGTGGTGACAGCTGTGTAGAATGTATACTCTTCAAAAAAGCATCAGAACAAAAATAAAAAATTTAATTCTTTATTAAGACAACTTATAAAATAAATCATTTTAAAATAAAAACAAACACCCTTGGGGACGTCAAGTTACAATATATTTCTTATTTACATCTGTCAGTTCATGCTGATTGTGGGAAAATAAACATAAGGGAGAACTTGGTTCAAAATTTTTTGTGGATATGTTAATTGGTATGGATCTGTTTATGCAGGGTTTGGCTTTTTAATATCTGTGTGTAACATGAAATGTGCTACACTATTCCTCAACAATCTGTTGACAGATCTAGGCTGGATATTCTACAAAAAGGGGATTGCTGCAACTTCCTTCTAGGCTTGGATACTACAGCCACAGGCAGTCTGGGGAAAATCCAACATGATCCCACACAATCCATCCCACATCCAGAGTGTAGCAAAGATTGCACATCACATTTTGGGCTTTGATGGCACCTACCAGTACACCTTTATACAATAAATAAAATGTGATGGACTGATATGGCCTTATGACTGTTGAGATGCAATCTTTAGTATGAAATAATTCCCATTTTACCATACTTTAGCAATAAATTCCTTTCTTTTCTCCTGTTTTCTAATCCTTCATTTGCCACTTTTTTATCTTACGAAGGTCCATTGTAACTTGACGCCCTGTATGTTCATCCCATCAGTCTTCCTGTTTCTCTAGACAGGTTCCTAGCAAATTATATTAACAGGGTTCAGTGATATTTCACTGATGACAGTAAATTCTAGGGACATAATGTTGACTGATTTGTTGTTTTGAGCAATGTTTGAGCAAAGAAAATTCCTTGATTTTTCCCTGATTTGAGGAACTTTTCTAAAACTCCCAGACTGGAAAAAAGGGAAATCATTGTCAAGATTTTTCCTGAATTCCAGGTGGGCTGGGAACCATGCTAGAGTTTAATTGGACACAATTTCCAAATTCATTCAATCATATTACAATCTATACCACTATATATCTATATATATATACTATCATATATCAAACATTAAAAGGTTCACTTTTCACAAGCTTTCTTTTAAGATTATTATACTGATAGCAAGAAATAAACCATTAAAACACATATAATCATATCATATCATATATGAAAACATATTAATACACATTTATTTCTCAAAATCACCCAAAAATATATTTTCTTTCCAAAGCATTCACCTAACATTAGGCCATTCAACATCCAATTAGCCCACTACCTTCTACACACTTAGTTCTCATTCACACATAAAAGCTTTTTTTTTAATTCAAGCATTTGTCATTAGCTACACATCTTGAGAAAAGTATGAGACAGTGTAACACTAAAGTAGGCTGAACATTTTCCTAAAGCAATAAAAAAGGAGATTACATTCTATTTAAGCTTTAAAAAAGGAGATTGCATTCTATTTAAGCTTTAAAAAAGGAGATTACATTAAAAATTTAAGCTTTTAATAAAATATATCTTACTCAATTCATTCTCATAATGTGTGATGTAAGAATTGAGACTCCTCCAGATAGATGCTGTTAAAAAAGGACCTAACATCTTTATATCACTATATAACTTATTACATTTATATCCATTATTTAAAGTAAATAATGCTCTTATATATTTATCTTTCATATTTGGTCAACATTTCACCAAAATACATCATAACTAGTGGTATTGGCACTGAACCACTCAGCCATATGCTTGACAATGACCTTTATGATGTAGGTCAAAATCAGCAATAAAAAGAACTTGTCCAAGGCCCACTAAAACTATACCTAGATCTAGACATTATTCTTAAGTTAGAGGATAAAGTTCTTGATGAAAGAACTCATCTAATGCCCCCATAGCTATATATGGTTGAGAGGTAAAAAGAGTAAATATGTTATAATGCTTTGAAGATTCTTAATGTTATTTTTAAGGCAGGCCTTAAACTGGCTGTGTTATAAAAGATCAAAAACGTTCAGTATAAATTCTAAAATAAACATCCCAGTAAAAGGCTGTCAAAATACGACTATCAAAAATAATTAGAGTCTCGTGTCATCAGATGTTTCATTTTCTGCTTCCTCTGGAATACTACTTTTGTCATTTGCCTGTTTACCAAAGTTTTCTGCGTCCTCAATCACTTCTGGTAGTTTCTTGTTTAATGTCTCTGGGAGAAGAAGAGTTAAAAGGCCAGCAAGCAGAGCCATCACTCCAAACAATACAAAGGGGAACGCCCTAAAGGTGTAGTCAGACTGAAAAAAAAAAAAAATAACAAAATAAACTTAAAACTATGAAAAATATTACTATTTATGCCACCTAATTAATATTTCAAAGTTGGATACTGGAAAAAATCTTAATTACAAATATTATATTCTTTTATTTAATAGGGTCCTTAAATATTAAAATTCAAAAGGATACATACCAGAAGCAACATTATTAAAATTTATTTCTAAAATTTGTTAACACTTACCAAGAGTAAGATGGGAGAAAATAACACTCCCCCTAGGCGAGTCCAGAATGCACATGTTCCAACTCCAATGTTCCTGAAATAACCATCATAAAACATTTTATACATCTATCTGCAGATTCCTATATAAATGTAGGTATTTCTTAAATTTTGAGTTGATTTGCAGGCCATTGCTTCTATGGCAGTGTTGGGTACAGAAAAGTATAGTTAAAGATCTCATCAGATAAATTTAAGAAGTTGTTTCCTTCTTGCTTCCAACATTTCAGTGTTTTGCTGATCATGTGGACATAACCAGGTGATGATAAAAATGAAAATAACAGAGATGTCTATCTTCACTCAATCTTTCTAACAAGAACAGTACATGTACAATTAATGAAGATCACTTTCTTTGTGAGAATGTGCAGATAGTATACCTTATAACTGTGGGATAGAGCTCTGATGTGAACAGTGGTATGACAGCAAAGCTGCCTGCACTACTGGCTCTTCCGATCAAGGCAAGTACAAGGGGAAGCCAGGAGATGTCAAGTCCATATCCTGAAACCAAAGGCCAAGATTGGTCAAAGCCAAATGTGAGACAGCCATGACATATGTACTAGATAGTTTTTAAAAACACAGTGATAATAAATATTCAATAAGAAACTCTTTTGGGATGCTGTCAACAGTTGGATATTTTTTCAAATATTTGCCCCAATACTTTCACACAAGTGTTTATTACTAAAGCTATGTTTTCATGCTAAAAATATTTGACAAGCATTGTTTTACTATTTACCTGTAACAGAAGGTACCAGTCTAACTGCTATACATGTCACACCACCCACAAAGAAGAACAACAGTAATATCTTCTTGCGACCAAAACTAAAGACAAAGAAATGGTAATTAGTTCATCCATGATATAAACCATACAGAACAGCATGAAAAGACTTTAAGATTAAAAGAAATTAAAAAGGCCTAAAAGAGACTTTAAAAATTTCTTTATACAAGTTATTTGACTCTCTAAACCAATAATACTTACCATTCAACTAAAAATATGGTAGCTATATATGCAGGTACCTCAACAAAACCACCAATCAAGAAGTTAAGACAGTAGTTGCCCGGTAATGCAGAAATGCCATATAACATTCCATAATAGTTCACTGCAATTGACAACCTAAGCAAACACCAGATAAGATAAAATGATAACAATGAATACAGATATGGCCTGACATAATGTTACTCGTTGCACTTACACAACCATGATGAAATAAATGAAGGATTCTACCTTTGCATCTAATACTAAAAACAATTATTTACAGATGCTCACTTCTGTAAAAACAAAAGCAAAATTCATACCAGATATAAAACAATAAGAATGTACGCTTCCTGAGCTTTGGAGTCTTGAACATATCCAAGATGGTGTAGTGTGTCACACTAGACCCATCCTCTTTTTTATGGACAGCAGCAAATTCATCACTAATTGAGGAGGTGATGTCGGTTTTATTGAAATTTGCAACTTTAATGAAAAATTGCTCTGCTAATTTGAATTTCTTCTTCTGAATCAGCCACCTTGGGGATTCTGGTATAATCCTGTGGAATGCAAAACAAAGGGTTTTAATAGACCTGTATTCTACAATACAAATAATACCTGAACAGTATCTATAGAAAACTAGGAAAGTCACTTAATGGTATTCTTATTCAAGCTGAATAATCATGAACAGAAAACAAAGATTGTGGAAACCAATGTACTTTACTTCAATAAAAACCTAGAATCCCACTGATCAATACTAGTGGTAATTTAACATTGAAGGTCACTACTTATGGAAACTTTTATTTTCAGAAACTTCACCACAGCAATAAATCAACTGAAATAATTAAAACAAAACAATGTTAATATAACTAAGAAAAAGCTATATTTAATTAAGTATCAATACCAAATGTACCACAAATATTTAATGATTATGTGTCTATTTGGAATGTAGTAACTTACAACCATCATAACTGAAAATCATTACCAAATATATCCAATGGCTAGCACAGGTGGAAGAGCAATGGCCAGTTGGATATAATGCCAGTCCTTGATAAAGCACTGAAGAACTCCTACTATTAGCACCCCAGAACCCCAGAACAGCTCTGTAATAAGGCCTGCCTTGGTACGATGGACTGGACGGAACATTTCCAAAATTAACACAAGTCCTGATGTTTGGAGTCCCTAATGAAAGAAGTATGTTGCTTGAGTGCCATGAAACCATGTGATGCAGAGATTTAGTAAGAGATGATGTGTATTCTTGTCCCATTTTACACTATTCTTATCCTTTTTTATTGTAGTATGCAGTGCAGTTTTCTAGACTTCTTTTGTCAGGGTGCATATATAATGACAGCTAAATCAGCTGACTATGAAATCATATTGGTTCAGGGAGAGAGAGAGAGAATGTAATCGGATACCATAATTTGGTTACTTTGGGCTTTGTTGTTTATGAGAACATGGAAGGTTCAGGATGCAAGGGGCCAAATTGAGCCCTCCGACTCTACATTGGGTACATTCTAGTTTCAAACACTGCTAAGTGGTTATTACAATACTAAAAAATTAACCCATGTCAAACTTATATCTTACCTGCATACAAACTCCCACAAAAAACCTCAGCACCACAAAAGCCACATATGACTGCACAAAGAATATCCCAACTCCAATTGCAACTGGGACAAACAGGGTTATCAGGAATACTGGCTTTCTGCCAATTAAGTCTGAGAGGGTACCAAATATAAGTCCTCCCAGCATAACCCCACAGAAGTAGATGGTTGTTGCCAAACTGACCAGGGGCTTGTTATCACACACCAGATCAAACTAAAATTTACAAAACATTTGCTCAATTTAACAAAGAAAAAATATTTTCAAGAACTTATCTCTTTTTTTAGTACTTTAACAGAAAAGTTTAATAATAAATATAAGAAATAATAATGTTCATATTCATTTATTTGATATTTATATTTTTACACAGAATAAGAACAATAACCTACATCTGCAACAAAATTGGTTTCTCCAGGCTCTAGGGTGTATGTCCATCCATCTGAGCAACCTTGTGTTGGAACTGTTTCATTTCCATAAACCTGGGTGAAATTTTCATACACCTTGCAGCTGCTGGGCTTTCCTTTTTCAAGGGGAATGCTTCTGTTCACAAAGTTCCCCTTTGGAAGGGTGCAGTGGTGGGGTGGTGGCCGCCCATAGACTGCCATGATAACGTGGTTGAAGATCACAATCCAGTAGGTCATACAGATGAGAATGTAGATGAAAACATGGTACCGACCTGGTTGACCCAACTTTTCCAACAACTTGTCCACCTGGATAGTCCCTGTGGACACCATCTTCCCTGACATTCTGAGAAAGTTTAAGAAAAAAAAAAAAAAGAAAGACAATATTCTTTGCTATAGCAGGGCTTGGCAAATACACATTTCTTTATTTTGGAAGATATTAATCTACGTGTATTAATGACAACCCACTGTAAAAGAAATCTGCGGAAACATTTACCTTCAATTAATCTTGCTTTAGTTGAAGTGATTTTGACACCCTTTAAATGGATCATGCAAGTTTTTTTCCATGCCTATATACCCAATTTCACAGACCACACCAGTTTAAAATGTGTGGATCAGTAGTAATCTTCAGGTTCCCTTTGTTGCAATTCTTTTCATACTGGTCATAATAATGGGCTTGGAAATAACATATACTGTTAGCATAGAGGGTAACATAAGCTAGGTCATATGATTGTCACAATGGAACCTGTTCTGGGGGCATTCCATTAAAATAGGGAACACGTGTCAAGTTAGTGATACACAGTTTGAGTAATATTTGCATGACTCCCATTTGCCCTTATATTTATTTTGCAGATTTATCCAATAGCACCTTTAATAAGGAAATAAATTAACAGTAATTTGTGTAACAGAAGGTAATATAACAGAAAATATGCCCATCACCAACTTGAAATGACCTCTCAGTTGTTTTGGTCTTTTATACACTTTTGTTGTAATGTATAATAAATGCCATCTCACATTCCCATTTCATTGTAACACAGAATGTTCTTATATGACCTTTTTAGTTTAGGAAGCTAAAGATGCAAGGCATCCATTACCATATATACTGGCAGAACAACCAAATACTATTACAAACCCTTACTTGAGTGTCCATCCTAACCCCAGTTCCGATGGTCCCAGGAAACTCGCTGTTCTATTACCTGTGTGAAAAGCACCATCTGATTTGACTATACTTTTCCCAACAAGTAGTGGGGTGAAAAAATAGTGTTCCTATCCTGTGTTTGGCTCCCTCTACTTTTCTTGTGGACTTTCAGACCTCAAAGAATCCATATAAGAAACAATAACAAATTCTTCAACATTGCACCTCTCTAGGAAAGTGTGAGATCCAAATCAGAGATTTTTGCAAATGATGCAAATTCAGACGACCCCTTGCAAGAAAAAAAAAAGACAGGATGCAAGCAGAATATATGTGAAATGACAATTCTTCCATGACCAAATGGCCAGTAAGAATCGTATAATAAACCATTACGTAACAAGGCAAATTTTCTAATGAACAATAGGAAAACTTAGTTGATTTCACAAATCCCTGCTTGTTGGCAACAGGAGGACTGTTCATTCATCTGCAGAAACCACTTTTCTGTCTTTTCTAACTGGCATTTGATAAATATTAGACAATTCTTGCCATACACATATATCACACTGGACCATCCCTGCCAGAGCAAAGAGAACTAAAATAGCCTCCATAAAGTAGTAAAGCCGTTTGTGGAAAAAGCAGATGCAGATGATGACTAATCCCACAGCTCTTCACCCCTAATTATAACAACTGGTGAGCAAAACACACCCTTCTAACACTTGAACTTCAGTTATGATCTTGACCAGAACTTAAGTTTTTGACAACATGTATATTTTGCACCCATAAGGCATCTGTCTTTTGGGAAAAGCTGCATATATTCAAAGGGGGATATTCCATTGTTAAAAGAGGAAAATGGAAAAATGTGGTTTCTCAGCTTCTTGAAATAACAGCACAGAAACTATATGCAGAGGAACTGCACTTTGTGCACACAATTTATCAATTGACATTTGCAAGAAACAGCCAGCAGAATCCTTCAAAAACCTCAACAGGGTGCCAAGTGGTCAATAAACATTTTCAGAGAAAGTAGAATGTGTCCAATTTTAAACCTACAAGATAAAAAGAGATTAATTCCCACCCTGGAGGAAGAAAATTTGGGAAAAATAGGTTATTGCCTGTCATGACTCAGATCTGAAATAAAACACCAGGATGGTTCAAACTGTTCACCAGGTGAGTTTTTGAATGTTGTTTATAAAAATTAATTGGGGTGGGCCTTCAATATGACACACATTGCATGCATTTATAAATTTGCCATTTTGAAATAATAATAATAATAATAATAATAACATTTCAGTACAGAAAAGTATGAGTACTATATAAAAGTATGCTCTATTTTCAGAATGATACATGAGGAATGAATGTTATCGAAGGGAAGTGCAAGTACTGCAAAAGGATGACCTCTTTTTCAAATGTTTTTGCAAAGCCTTAGGCTTCGTTCACATGCAATGTCTATTTTCTAAATTCTATTTTTTATTCGCGGTATATCTTATGATCACGCTCTGTGCCCTGAATATCCTGCGGCGTAATTACTGGCGGCGCGAGCCAGTAACTATAAGTTACTATAAGTAACTGGCTCGCGCTGCCAGTAATTACGCGGCGGGATATTCAGGGTACAAACCGTGATCATAAGATAGCGCGAATAGAAAATAGAATTTAGAAAATAGACATTGCATGTGAACGAGGCCTTATATGCACAACAACGTCCTTATTTAAGCAAAGGGTTGGGACAATCATGAAACAGGCTGATACAGACATGCAAGGAAACAAAGATGAATGAACAAACCATCATAATAAACATAGTAGCCCTCTACCCTCTGTGGTGGCAGACATTATAGGCACATTTTCCACATTTCCAGAGAAGAACAGAGAACCAAATGACCATCCATTTATCAAAAGACATGTCTGTGAATATCTAGTGAAAAATCAATCTATGGCCCTGGTATCGGTCCTCTCATTGGTGTTTATTCCCACCAAATTAGAACTTGCATTAGTAGGGGCAGGAATTTTAAATATGGAAAGTACAAAAATTACCGGACACAGCAGTAAGGTGACCTACTGCACACAGCCTTATGAAGATGCTTTTGATAAACACAAAGAAGAAATATAGGCACTCTTTTGATGTCATGAGATTATACAAAAGACTTTCTGTCGAGTTGGGGCAAAATGTCAGAGACACATAACAGCCCATAGACCACAATCCCACCCAGCCACTTTAGCCAGTGACAAAGAACTGGACAGAGAAGTCTTGGTTCATCTTGATGAAGAGGGTTGTGAAGACATAGTAGGAAAAGTCCCAATCTTCAACTGGAACATTGGTTCATCACCTTCATCCAGACTTAGTTAAAATTATATGGTGAAGGTTATAAAAAATCACACCTGTGACATGTAAAGTAACTATAGTTATAATTACAGCAAGCTCTGTTTGTTCTTATATCTAAGAGTATGCTCAATTGGACATTTTTTTCATATTTTTCCAGCACGATCAGCAAAGTTCATAAGCTGATAAGTCCAGAAACTCCAAAGTACCATTATATTACATCATGAATTGTGTGCATTGGTGTATGGAACTAATTCATGGATGACGTGACTTTACACAGACTGAAGCATAACACAGCCTGTCTTTTGACAGTAGAGTGCTTTAAAGTTAATAAACTGGTGAAGTTAAAAGGTTAAAAAGCATAAATGACATTCATGAATTATTTGCTAAAGGCAGAAACAGGAAGAAAACCAATATTAGACATAGATCAAGCAGGATTATCTCATGAAGTGTATTCACAAATAGTTATTGTTATAGGGTTGGAGGTCTCACATGCAGTGAAATAAACCTAATAATGAAAGTAATGTAAAAAACTATATAATTACTCTTCAAAAACTAAAATTCTTCTTGATAAAGTTAGTGCATGAGGTTATACCACAAGAAATATATGAACATGCAATTACCACAGTGAAACCAAATTTGCTCAATTCTATCCAAAACCACACCAATCTTTAATCTATCAACTGATAACATGACACATTTCACTCCAGAGTCAAAAAGAAATAAAAAAAAGGGAGAATATACAGAAAAGCATCAATTTCCTGTCCTCAGGTGCATTCAGAACATGTCTATTTTGAACCCAAAAAATCCAACTGAAGTAACTAGGCAAAGGGATCACCTCTGCAACTTAAAATAGTAAATACCAGCCCATGTTAAATATGTGATAAGAGATTAAATAAGACTTGCTCTGAATGTACTTAGTGCAAATAATGTGTTTTGATTCAAAATAGCAAGATAAACAATATTACACAAGATATTGAACAACTTACAGTTTTCTTCCCTCCATTGTTGTACGCTTTCAAAGCAAAAAAAGATTGCCATTGTATGTATGTGACATTTTATTGAAAGAAAACTTTCTAAATGGTCTCACATCATTGCAGAAAATGGAGTAAACTGCAGAGTGTCTTTCTCTCCATCTTAATCAATACACGAACAATACATGGCATAAATCAACGGGGAATTTTAAATTGAGAAAATGTGTCATATTGTTGAACATTATATCAGATTATATTTACTAGTAAATGGTGTCTTACATAGTGTCTTAAATACAAAACATTTCTATTCCCAGTTAATTTACAATTCCAGAAAAATGTGTGTGTGTGTGTGTGTGTGTGTGTGTGTGTGTGTAGCTCAGGGAAGGTAAATATATCTCAAAATATATACGCCAACAATGACACATTTTAACAATGCTAACAGAAACTTTTATGTGTTTTGACATTTCTTTGCTTGGGCAAAATTTTAACTCTAGCCATTCTGGCTCTTTTCTTAAACTGTCTCCATGGGCCTGTATTGAAAAATGACTGAAGGCAAAAACAGAAAAGTTGCTATGAAATTTAACCTACTAAACTGAATTTCACACAGAATCAAAAACATGGCTCTTAAAAGATCATTGCAGTTTATGGCTTGGGGTCACTAGTTACTGATCTTAGATCACTGAATTATGACTTCGAATTGAATATTCCCATTTTATCAATTCTCACCAAACTGTGAGCTTTTGGTTGGCTTTCAACCAACTCGCACATAATTTAATATATATGCATACATTCTCTAACATGAAAGTGTTGAAAGACCAGACTTAAAGTTCAGTCAAAAAGGCAATGCTTGGAGTCAGTATTGATTTAATCCAATACTAAATTACAGTTCCAAGTCATTAATTGGACAATCAAAGTCACTAATTCTATTATCAAAGTCACTAATGGAAACTTTGTATAAGGCCAGTTAAGGTAACTTACCTTTTTTATTTTCTAGAAAACCGTTCACCTTCTTTAAAACAGGAAAAAACTTAGCTGATCACTGAAACAAAGAAACTAAGAGTCAATACAAAATCTATTCCTATCCGAAATTTCTTTTATTGCATATTCAGTCCCTTTGGCTTTCACAACAGATGATCCATGGACTAACTGATCTGTAGACTAAATATGGTCAACCTCACTTAAAAGTAATGCCACCTTATCCCCTAACGATCTCCCCACATCTGCAAGCGCCATCCCTGCAGGATCCTAGCAACAGACGATTTTCATCTTTTGTGAAAATGAGAAGTGGTCACTGTAGTCCTCTTCTGTTTACAGCGAGGCAGTGCTATGTGAAGGTGACATACCTGGTGCTGGTATAAAAAAGGTGTTTGTAGCATGCACAGTGCCATGATTAAAAAGGTGGCTGAAGCACAGAAATGCGTCAACTACATGAAAGAAGAAGAATTATTTGGATGTTGAATCAAGCAAATAAATGTTTCCTTTCCCAGTATAAATGTAGTGTGCTGTACAACTTGACATCACTGAGCCTTGGTTGTGTTCTTTAGTGATGACGGTCTTTACCTTCAGAGTTCTTTAAAATGCTTTTGGCCATGAAGATATACATGTATGTAAGAGACACATTATATTTGATATAAAACAAAAGTAGTCAGCAAACACATACACAGTTTTGTCTGGTTTATGGACAGGCACATGTCTAATACAAGGTGTGGCAACATCATTTCATTTACTATCATGTGTTCATGTAGTATCAATTATTTATGTTTTCATATGTTTTATTTGAGGGATATCTTGAGAAATTTTTGAAAAAAATAAGAATTTCCTGTATTTGTACACACTGTGTAAACGTAGTGCCCTGTTCTTAGCCCAAGAGTTCCCTTACTTTCCAGCTCTACCTATGTTGTCAACCCATATTTTTCATTCTGACGGGTCCATTGGGAACTTTAAAAGTCCCCAAGTGTCAACCTCTCAGACTCTTATTGTAATTGTAGCAGTGGGACACACAGCACATAACTGGGGGCATAGTTCTTAGCACTGCTACTAGTGTTTCGACATGACAAGGAATCACTTTTCCACAATGCAACTTCCTTATGGAGAAGATGAAAATGGTGTTTGTAGCATGCACAGAATATATGTATATAAACAGGGCAATTAAAAAGCGTGTATTTCTGCGTGGATGAGCATAGTTTACTATATAAATTATTCTTTTAATATTTGTATTAGTTAGAGAGCCTGTAAATGTAAACTATTTCTTTGTGCTCAATAAACCATTATTATTGTTATTTATTTATAAATTATTATTAAATATCTAATTAACCATCCATTAAGTGACTAAGCTTGAATGATTTTTTATGATAACGTTATACAGTCATAACAACACCTTTTAACGTGTCTTTCTTATGTGTTACTTTAATAATAAACAAGAGATGTTTGTAAAACCCAGATACCCCCAGTAAGTCAAATAGTTGACAAAGTTTTAGAGTTGAACATTACTGTCATGTTGACCTTTGACCTACTGACCTCTAAATGGAAGGGGGTCATCTAAATGTGAGGAATAATCTCCCTACCAAATAGTTCTCAATTTATCGGTTGGCCAATGTCTGGTTATGGACTGACTGACCTAGTAGCATGTGCAAAGCAATTCTGTTTGCCCCCACTGCTTTGAAGGGAGGCACGAGGAGACAAAACCAAGCTGATTCTTTCCATCTTTGTGCGCAATATTTAACAGTAAAACTGTCTCCTATTTTATTAGTGGTGGTCCCACAGTTTGAGGGGACTTTCTGAGAGGTGTTTGTGAGTCTTCATAAGGCTAAATAGCCCAATTCTGGACTTGCATTTGCCTCTGGCACATCTGACACTGGAAGTCTAGGATGGCAGGCAGGGACTATTTTCTGTGCACATGCTCTCTGGCTGCCTTTGTTGTCTCATGTCTATCCTCTTAAAAAGACTGTGCTGACCGTCAAGTAATGACTGCAAAACCACCAGCAGTGTCACCTGTATTGACAGTTCTCTGAAGATGTCCTTGTAATAAAGGACAAAATGTCAGTCTCTGTAGCAGATCTATGTGGTGTCAAGTTTTAGAGTTGCCTCTTCAAAAAACCTTTGTGATTTGTTTACAGTTAAGTGCCATTAATTAATCTTGGTCTCAAGCTTTGGTGGGAAGTTCAGAAGAGGTGAAAGTGCACCATTTCTAGTTTGCTTAAAGATTGTCTTTGTATGTGTAACTACAGGCAACAACACAGAAAAACAAACTGTGTAGAAGGAGATTGAAGTGAGAGAACCAATGCATATGGGTAATCCCACTCTTTTGGCCATAGAAACCAAGAAGGAGTAGAAAGATATATTTAATATTTCCCCAGAGAAGAGTGAAATATTTTAAACCTTGTAACCCCACCCCCGGCTTTGTATAAGCCTGGGTCAACTACAGAGTGGATCAATGCATTTGGTAAGATTTTGTACAGAGTGAAAATCGTAAACTAAAACAAATGTCTGTTTGAATTATGTACCTGCAGGTGAAAGTGGGTTTTATTATAAAAACCATTTTGAGGAACAAGAGATCAACAGTGGTTGATAGCAATCCAAATTCCAGTCAAATGCCATTTTGGTGTATATGAATTACATTGCTTTTCCATTACATGGCTGGTAATATGATCTGGAGACCTGACACAAATTGAAATTGCCTTGACACGTGCAAATGCATGACAACTATCCCATTAGGGGGAGGGGATCCAGGGGGAGGGGTCCTCAGGTTTTTGGAAACTGGTCAGAATTTTTCATGAATATCTTGGCATGCCTCCACTAGTTATATAGTTTTCAGCTAAACACATATTCCAAAGGACAGTGTAACGTTTCCAAAAGGCAAGTCAGGTAGCTGCTGTACCTAATTGCAATTGATCCTCTACCTGAATATGCTTGTGAACAGCTTGTTATAAGCCAATGGCATACATGGTTTGACTTGTCAACTGTTGAGCTTGACTGACAGGCAACCTGAGAAATGCACCCACAGGCAACAAATTTTAAAATTGGTGTTACACAGTGATGTAGGTGGAAATTATAACAGTATTTTAAATTTTGAGCAGTGCTTAGTATCCTCAAGTATCTGTATCTGTCAATATACCTCTAAAGGACCACTACTGCTATATAATAGACAGGAAGAGGGAGCGCATGGGAAGCTTACAAGGCAACCTGAGAAATGCACCCACAGGCAACAAATTTTAAAATTGGTGTTACACAGTGATGTAGGTGGAAATTATAACAGTATTTTAAATTTTGAGCAGTGCTTAGTATCCTGAAGTATCTGTATCTGTCAATATACCTCTAAAGGACCACTACTGCTATATAATAGACAGGAAGAGGGAGCGCATGGGAAGCTTACAAGTTAGTCACACTGTAAGCCTAATCTGAAGCCTTCCGCAGTTTGTACTGTAACTTGTTGGTCACTCAGTTTGTTCCACTTGAAGACTGTTCTGATAAAGAAAAAAATTTCTAACTGGCGTATTTCAGTGTTGCAAACAGTAACAGCGACTGTTGTTTATTCCATTTATAATGTTTTCAGTGTCAAAGTCAGTGAATGATCTGGCCCTTACACGACGCTTGTCAGAAGCTGGTATTAAATAAGTATCAGAAGGTACCGCTGGTACCAACCCCTTAACCACCTTGAAAAGAAAAGTTAGCCACAGTTCCTTCTTCCGGTACTGCAGAAGAGGGAGATCCAGTGATTTTAACATGGAGGTAACACTATTTGGGGACCTTGACTTATAATCCACAGTGATAAAATGTGCAGCCTTCCTTTGAATTTATTCCATTTTGTTCATGTCCGATTGTAAGTAGGGGTCTCATATGATGGCATCGTACTCCAAAGTAGAGCGGAGGAGGGCTATGTATGCTTACTTTCGTGTGAGTGCTTGGCTATAGCATAGGTTCCTTCTTTAGAATGAATCCTAATGTACTGCTGGCTTTTTTACACAAGTTATTGTGAATCAACCATTTCAGGTCAGAAGAGAGAATGACTCCTAAGTATGGATTTGTCTGAACACTTTTAAGTACTGTTATATTGTTTTTGGTAGACAAGGTGCATTGACACACACACACATACCACAACAATGTACCCTGGGATGTTTTTGGTGGGTGAATTGGATTGAAGGTGATTTGGTTTCTGTATCTATTCATTTTCAATTTTGGGTACACACCAGAGCTTTTGTCTTCTTGTGCACTTCTATATGTTATGTCTATGGTTTTATATGTCATCCTTCTCCATCCTTTCGCCAGTGCAGCTCTAAACACTATGACAGTGGTGTGGCTGGCAGTTATGAAGTCATCTGCCCCTTTCATTCCAGGCATGCGCAATGGGGGACATATCTGGTCTAAAGAAGAAAAGTCTGGATCTGCTCCTGCTTCTGGTTTGCTTGTGCTCTCCTGGCAGTATGGAGATAGGCGTTATCCTACTGAAGCATATGTAGGATTGGGTGTTGATGTATGAATGGCATAATCACCAACAATTCTGCCTGGAAATTGCCAATTGTGCCTGCCCTAACCATATGTTATAACACTTTGCCAAAGGTAATGGCCAATGGCACGAAGCCATGCCATGACGTCAGCATGGAATTCAGTCTTTGACTGGGTTCCCATACCTAGATCGATCTAACAGGATCGATCCACCTCCAAGGGGTTTCTCGTTAAATGGCTTTCAGCTTCAGCGGCTTAGATGTCTGGCATACTAACTGAAGCTGCTAAACGATAATTAATTACTCCCTAGCAGCTTCAGTAGGTGTGACAGACATGTAAGCTGCTTAAGTTAATTGCAATTTAATGAGATAGGGAGATAGTGAGATCAATCCACAGTTAATACAATAGGGTTTGGGAATGGTCTCTTAGTCTATAAGGTGTCCCACAATATCATTTTAAACCATTTCCATAACTGCGAGTGTAATTTATGTTTATACATTTAGATATTAGATAGTCGATTCATTGCTGCTCTACAGGCCAATTAATTCCTTTTTCGTCTCTGTTTTGAAAGATAATAGAACAGAAGAGCTTTTTTCCTTCGATCGCCTTCAGCCGCCATGCTTTCTTCACCACGAGTTTAACTGATGAGCATGCGCACTTAATATTTCTCAGGTAGCTTCTGCATGGCGAACGGAGCCGAGATTTAATTACTGTACCCCGCAGGGACGACGTGTGGGGAGGCGTGTGAGAGGCGGAGAGACTATTAAAAGATTAGGCGGTTTTTCTTTCATGTACGTCCGCCATTTTTAGTTCTCAGGATTTGTAAAGCCTGGCTCAATTCGTTGAGAATGCGGTCTAACATGTGCTCTTCCAACTTTCCTATAATAGTAACAGTCAAGGTTACAAGAGAGTAGGCGTCAATTTGACTGCTCCTATTGGCTAGGCAACTTACCACATTGATAGGGAAAAAAGTTCCAGTCTAAATCTTCAAACCATGACATGACATGTAAGGAAAATAAATTTAGAGGACTTAAAAGTAACTTTGGGACATTTGGGATTAATATTAATAATACTCCAAATGTTTCACACTTGCAAATTGGAATAGCAAGTTCACTTGTAAGTGTATTTTTCACCCAGACCTTATGCACTTTTGGACAACTGAATTTTCTTACCCCTGTGAAGTTGATTCCTGGTTCCTTATTCCTTATTCGGTTACTTATTCAAATGTGAAGTTGGTTACTTATTCCCGGTTCCTTATTCGGTTACTTGTTCAACTTTTTTATGTTTTTTTATGATTTTGATGCTAAAATACCTGTTTCATCATACTAGCACCCCCTCTTCATCTAGATGACACCCTAAAATTGTTAAATATACCACTAAAAACACAAAATATAACCCATTCCTTATTCAAAAGTCCTGTTACTTATTCGGTTACTTATTCCTTATTCGGTTACTTATTNCCAATCAAGGTGACAGCCGAGCATGCCAGGGCTCATCCTGTCGGTGTTCTGGCTGATACTACGAAATGTGATCTGGTACACACCTTGAAAACGGGTAGTGTGGTCCGATATACCGGTTAATTCAGGATCCTTAGGTGCCGAGTCTGGTAGTTGGTTAGGCCTGCTGTAAGGAAAGTAAATTTAGAGGACTCAAAAGTAACTTTGGGACATTTGGGATTAATATTAATAACACTCCAAATGTTTTACACTTGTAAAATAGAATAACAAGTTCACTTGTAAATGTATTTTTCACCCAGACCTTATGCACTTTTGGACAACTGAATTTTCTTTTATGCAAGACTTTTGTCCTAGAGACCATTCCCAGACCCTTTCATACTAACTGTGGATCGATCTATCTCCAAGGGCATTCTCGCTAAACTGCTATCAACTAAAGCAGCTTAGATGTCTGTCACGCCTGCTGAAGCTGCTAGGGGGTAATTACTTAACGTTTAGCAGCTTCAGTAAGCATGTCAGACATCATAACCACTTAAGCTGAAAGCAATTAAGCAAGAAACCCCTTGGAGATGGATTGATCCTGTTAGATCAATATACGTATGGGAACCCAGTATTAAACTGTGTGCAGATGAGATGTATGCAAACCTAAAGCTAGCCATTGTCTGAATTCACTCAAGTGTATCAGTCCTCTACTGTAGAACTGAGATGGTGTTCTGACACTGAATACAGTGGCCAAACTAACGTGCATGTTTGGGCATTTTGAAGCACTGTGCTCTAAACAAAACATTGTGTTTCTTTCTTTGGCCAGTATATATTAATATAGTCATTATGGTCATTAAGGTGACATTGTAGTGCGTGATCAGCAGTCATGACAGAATTGTAATATGCATACTAACTTACAACAGATCAACCAAAAATAAAAAATTCAAAAGTGTATCTTTAATTATTTCAAATCTTTAAAAAGTAGCTAGACTACAAATGCATTTTAATTTGATAAAGTAAAATTTGACAATCGGTTAAATCTAAGATCAATCTAATAATTACAAGAAATACCATATCTATAATGTCTATAATTGGCCATGACTAGTCATATTTCATAGTCATTTGGAAGCCTGTCAGAAACAAGTCCGGGATTCACCCCTTTATTTATAGTGCTGCAGAGTCAATAAATGGTGGAATATTGCTTCACAAGCAATATACTACAAAACCTCACCTGTGTTGAGCCTTGATAAGTTTGTCAAATGTTTTAAGAATCGTAAATGCTTCATAGATGATTCAGCAGTTCTTATCTTATAAACACATCCCTATATTATCTCACTGCACTACACACTAATGGTATGCACTATCAGCTGAGACCTTACTCAACAGATGCTGAAAGACGTTTTCCACACATGTGGACTATTCGCCTAACGAATTATTATAAAATATCAAGACCTTTTTTCTTTTTACTTTCGTTGATGCAAATAATCCAATGTCATGCAGTTAGTCAAAGTTAAATGGGTAGACATCAAATAGCCCCAAGATTTAGGTCTCCAATTTCTCCCATAAACACGCAGCAGAAGCGCACTGCAGATATAAACCGCTTGCTGTGAAGACCAAGGACTTTCGCCCATGCTAACACACACATGAAGCTTACCTTATACTTCCGCTGTGAAGCGACAGATAATGAACTCGCTCGAAATCCGGCAGTGTTTAAAATGGATTATAGTAAACAAAGGGAGGTGCCTATAGCTCGGCTTTCATTGGGGATGAGTTCAGGCTTAGTTCAAGGACAACACGCAAGCAGCACAAACAGTCCACCTTATGTTTAATTAAGCTTGTAGGTTGTTTGAATCGAGATAAAACTTCCACTGCCAGTGCATGTGCATAAAAATGTTAAAAAAACCCTTTTCAAAGAGTGCAATGTTTTCGGAGCGTCCGACTTTCGTTGGTTCAGAAGTTATCACAATGCTGGTGGTCGGGCCCTTCATCCCTTTTTGTAAGGCGCAGCCATTCTTCGAAGTCCCGGATATTATAAACACTCCTTGTGTTAGCTACGCATGTCTTGATGACGCACAAGATCCCAAATGGGCTTTTCGCGGTTTTAGTGTGGCGTGCACTGATGCAGTGAAATCATTGGTCGGACAAGCCCGGGCGGAACAGGTGGCCCGGACCAAGACTAATACAAAGCGCTTATTAGCTATGCAATGAGCATTGGCCTGTGCTTTGTGATTGGATAACTCTGGCGGGCAGACGTCATTTGCGTCATGCATAATTTTAGTAGGTTATCGAGTTACTGTCCGACATTTTGTTGGAAGTGAAGTGTGGAAGCCGTCTTGTACCAAAGTTGATAGACCAGAATTTGAACACGTGTGGAGATGAAAACTTTATCTTGAAGGAACAAAGAAAGGCAAGTATTTCTCACGTGGTCGGGAAACGTTACTGAGCCCTATGTTAAGGCAGATTTTATGTTGGGAATAACAGCCCATGCTTTCCATTAATATCTCTGTATTATTTATGTGAGGAATAAGTGAGAAGTTAAGCACTAGTTCAAGCAAGTATTGGGATTTAAAGTCCTTGCATGAGGTCTTCATTTTGCAGGCAATGATGTTGATATCTGCAGACAGTCCAGGTTTTACTAAGTTTCTTTGTGTAATGCAATTGGTAACTCATTTTGATGAAGGTCATTTGTTCATTTTTATTGCATGCATATCTCTGAGTAGTTCTAGTTCCCTTCTGGATAGCAATGGTTGTGCACTCTAATTATTATAACACAACCATTTTAGACATAATGGTTTAGAAGTGTCTGGTTCTCACATGTTGATCATGACAGAGAACAATTTCCTATTTGTAACTTTTCTTGACACAAAGCATTCTGCAGCATGTGACGGCGTGAAGTGCACAGCTGCCTTTTCTTTCTCATAGTGTTGTGCAGACAAATTAATTAACATATTCACTCAAACACTGGGGTAGACTGTCAAGAACACTTGAACGTATTTTTAATAGGTAAAGACATTTAACAATTTGAAGCTGTGAAATGGAAATTGAAATGAGGAGGTGTAAAACCTCTGGGTTTTCCTTCTCTGTAAGCATTTTGTGGCTTTAATGAGATGCTTTTTGACATATCAGTCTTACAGACAGGTGTTTTGTGGAAGGAAGAGTTGATTGCTGGGAAGATCATACTAGCTTATATATTTAAAAATACTCTTAACATTCCTTAGAACAAACCTAATGTGAAAACAGTTTAAACAAAGCCTGGACCACTTTTAAATATGCATATTAAATATTCATAATAAAGATTAACTCTTTGAATGTCTTCACTCAAATAATAATAATAATAGTAATAATACATATATCCAAACCATCATGGAAGGAGCACATTTCCTTCAAAATACTCTTCAGTTAACATAACATTATTATTCGTTCAACACAGCTATACCCATGGTTAAAATATTAACCACGGGCATTCTTGTGAACATGACCTCCTTGTCACAGTAAGGGAGTGTTCCCATAAACTCATTGTACAGGGTGGATCTATCTGACTCTGCAAGAATTCTTGCTAAATTGCATTCAGTGTAAGCAGCTGGCACATCTACTCAGGCTGTTAGGGGGTAATTAACATTAGTCAATTACTCCCTAGCTATGTAAGGGGGCATGCCAGACTGTTAAGCTGATTACACTGAAAGCACTTTAGCGAGAAGCCCCGCAGAGTTAGATCAATCCAGCTAGTATGATGGGTTTATGGGATCACAGTCTAAGTATGCATGAAGGAGTGGACCAACAGTATAAAAGCCATGCCCTGTGTGTAACAGCCTATGAAGTTGAAGGCAACTGATCTTTAATTGCCAATCCCTGGACTTCATTTTTATAGCCAGTTAGTTGCAAGTCATGAAACACTTCAGAGTTTTGTGCTGGTCAAGCATTGATTGTCCACCTTCTAGCACATGATACATGAAAGTTTGAACTCATTCAGAGGTGGAGTGAAGCAAAAAAAATTTTTTCTTTTGTCTTCTGTATGTAGTCCTCATACACTTGTTTTGATTCATATAACAGCTACAGTTATTGTCTAAGTAATTTGATTCATCAGGATTTACTTTTGACGTATTTCTTAGATTGATCAATGGACCACCGAAGACATGATTTGAGAATATCTTACATTTGTTCAGTGAGCTGGTACAGGCAATATAATACACAACTATACTGATAATACATGAAAAATTCTTTGTGCTATTGTATGTTCAATATTTTCAGTTTATGCAGTAATGCAGGTGGAGGAAATGTGTTCTGCACCCAGATGCTTTTACAATTATCTAAAATCTGCCAGTACACAGGTCATTCTAATACTTATTTTCTGCTTGTCTCTAATCTGAAAAATTTGAGCAAAATGTTGAGTTGGATAGTTAGAAGAAATATCCCATTGGGTGACTTAATCAGTTGCCATACAATTTTCAATATTGTTCAAAGAAGTTGTACAACTACAACTTCTTGATTTAAATTTCTCAGAATTGGAGGATATGGTTTCCTACATCCAGTGGCCTCATTTTGGTTGGACCAAACAATGCATATATAACACCTTATCTAGAACTTCCTTTGGTGTACTGTATGTCTAATCTGGCTCCAGGGGAATGGTACAGACCCTCTGTGTGGATACAGTTTTGATATAGGAGACTTTTATTTATATAATATCTTAAATTTCATGAGAGTCACATGAGAAGAATCTGTTCTGTTTTTCTTGTTTGTTAAGAGCGAATTTATTATCCATAATAGATTGAACATAATATCCAACATGCTATGGGATTGACTGTGAACAAGTGCTGTTGCTCAAGTCATTTCCATGTGTTCTAGATGATTCATATGCTTCATGCAGGGTCAGAAATAAGAGGCTACACTAGCAGTCTTTGTTGGGTTGTTGTCAACTTTACAGAGGTCTAACCATATAAATGTGTGGTTATGGTATAGCCTAAGGCCACCAGAGACTCATAAGTCCAATTCAGAATCTACTTTCAGGTGGCTGGTGATTGATCCGAGCATATTTTCTGCCCTTTCTGAACACAAGCTGGTCCTGACCCAATTTTCTAGTAGTTAGATCAGTTGACCTGTGTAAACAAAGTACAGTTTGTCCATAAAGATATAGGCAACGAATGATCACATTGGGACCATTTTCATCTCATTCTGCCCTCATTGTCATTCTTCTGTCTTCCCATAGTTAACATAATAAGAATGGTTATTGATTAATTTGTAGTGCAAAGACTGTCAAATAATACAACTCTGTGAAAGTATTTTTTTATCTAGCTGGTTGTGGTTGAAACCTTCTATATAAGCCATCTCAAAACCATGCGTGTATTCTCAAGTGCTTCTATATTTTGATCAATAATTCACTTCTTCGTTGAACTGAGTGAAACCTAGTATAAAGTCCAATTATTTAATCATTTCTGCCAGGTAACATCCAAGTCAACTAGATAAGGGTTGCAGGGAGAGCAAAAATGGGCACCCAAGACTAATGACATTAACCTGTTTATAAATATTTCTACATTAGCAATAGTCATTTGGATAAAAATAGTTGCCACCCTGTTTGCTTAACTAATTTTATGGCTGTGGTTTACGTGACTGCTGTGAAGTTGGAATCTGTGACTATGTTGATAATCTAGTCAACAGTGCCCAAAGCCCATGTTTTATATATGATTGGTGTAAAACAGCTGCCCGTTGAGACATTTTTATGCTTGTGGCAGAGAATGCTTATTTATATGTCAGCTGATAAGTTCAGTTATTATTCTTGAAGTAAAATGACCAAGAATGCTGCTTCTTTTGATGTTTCTTTTTTTAACACTTGTGAGAATGAACTTTGAAGATTCAATATGAAAAGTAAAAATAACACGCAGTCAAAATTGGGACCCAAATGAATTTCACAAATCTTATATATGATGGATACTGCAGTGATAGTAATTTGTGTCCGGACTTAGGATCCATATTGTGTTTTGAACTGTAATGCAGGGACCATAAGCCACATGGTGTGTAATGCACTGACTGGGCCATAAGCTGTATGCTATACTCCTGGTATGCTAGGTGTTTTATATAGGTCAAAGCATGCTGTATGCTACCACACTTGAGAAGATTCTTGCTTTAGTTCAGATTGAATGAGTGCTTGTTGGCAGCATGTAGCAGCAGACTCTTGCCAAGTAGAAAGAGCAATTTTCTTTAAAAAATGCAATGACAAGGAACATTTAGAGGGAATTACTGTATGTAGATACTTGATGGTATGTCCCCCCCCCCCCCCAA
Source organism: Lingula anatina (assembly GCF_001039355.2). The sequence continues at coordinate 43,961 of NW_019773748.1, forward strand.
CTTGTCAATTCTGACAACATTACAGTAGCATAACTAATTATCTGTCTGATACAGGGACATGTAAGAGATAGCTAGAAATAGATCAAAAGACCTGGAGTGAAACTGAGTGTTGAGGAAGGGGTGGGGTGGGGCACAAAATGTCTACTGGGCCTGAATATTTTTGATGACTGGTTGACTGATTTGATTGTCAGGTTTAGTGTTTTTCTTGATTTTTACTGAGGGGTCTAAGCATATCTTTACCCACTTTTTCCAGCATTGGCAGGATTTGATTTTATCATGTACTCCAGACTCTTAGCTGCTATTAGTAACAGAATATGAAACAACTGGGCTTGTCTGTAAAGGTTAATAAAACTAATTAAATGATTTTCTGTACTAGATAATTAGTGTGTTCATTGCATGTCTATCATTTTTTTGTGGAATGGAATGGAACTGTTTTCCACTTTCTGACATGCAATATGTTCTCATACTGAAGACAAGTATGCACTAACTACTTGATCACTCACAAGGCATGCTGTAACAGATTTCTTTAGGAATCATGCTGTGTCAAGGTTACATATTTTATCCTTTTGATATTGAAACAATGCTGCTTTATATTTGGATAGTTCTTTACTATAATTATATATTGATTTTCATTTTAAAAGGTCTTTTAGTCTTAAACTTACAGGCACACAATGTACAATAGACCTTACGTAACAAAAGAAAATTTTCTTGGAAATTTCAGCACTTTTCTCCTAATCACCCGAAAACTGGGTTCCCATGCCTAGCTCGCTTCATCTGGATTGGTTTAACTCCCTGGGGAGTCTCGCTAATTGCTATCAACTTAACTGGCTTAAATGTCAGTCACCCCTACCGAATCAGCTTGGGGGTAAAGATAATTACCCCTAACAGCTTTACTAGGCATGACAGACATTTAAGCCAGTTAAGTTGATAGCAATTTAGTGAAACTCCCAAGGGAGATAGATCGATCCAAATATCAGTGGGAATGGTCCTTAAGTTATACCATATGTAAATGGTGCTCACAAATTAATTATAGTCTATAAACCAATTTTACAGTTTTTATTTTTTATTTTTGAGATGCCCTCATAATGGAGATGGACAGTGGCGAATTTCACTATTTTAGTGTCGCCTACAACACCAGGCCTTTTTTGGCCTGGTGTTGTAGGCGATGGCTTCTAGTTATCCAACAAGACTTGGTGATGGCTTCTAGTTATCCAACAAGATTGGTTTCTGGCTGTTAACTTCTGTTGTACGTAGTTGATTTCCATTAAATTTGCAGTGATGTGTTTTTATTTGAGCACCTCACTCTTTTCATTTTCCAATTTTTTTACCACGGGTAATTTGTCATTTATTTGCATACTTCTGACTGGATGTTGGTAAGCTAAATCATGTAACCTACATTGTTTTCTTGTTAACTTCTGTTGNTATTTGATTGATTGTCATCAAATTCTCAGTGTAGGTTTTTTTATGTTGCGTGTTTTAGCAGGACACATCTAAGTGTTGACTTGGAGGCATCCAGCAGCTATATCCAGTAACCAGCAGAGGCATCCAACGTTGGTGTGTGATTGTTATATCCCCCCCCCCCCCCCAATGAGTTGGGGGGGGGGGGGGGTACTGTTTTGTACTCTTCCTTCTGTGTGCATGCGCCCTACTGTCTGGATAAATTCTGCAAGTAAACAGTTTGTCTTTTTATGGGAACAGTCGCCATGTAAAGGAGATGTCGGTATCCCATATGGCCATATGGAAAAACCTTTTGAGGATTGTTTTCATTTTGACATGATAGATTCCTTATGATCATAGGAAGGTTCCTTTCCAAAATTGGACACATAGTGCATGTGAGATGTTTGCCATGGAGTTTGACATGATAGATTTCAAAGGAAGGTTCCTTTCCAAAATTGCACTTGTAGTGCATCCTAGATTGCTGCCATCTTGATTTTGGCCTATCGGAAAACCTCCTGCCTATTCCAGTACCATCTGGCCTCAACAAAAGGTTTCCACCTTCGCCATGAGGAGGGTTACAGCACCATGGCAGGGGTATAATTAATGACTGCTCCCAGTCACTGTATGTCTAGTTAATTTCTGTTACTGATTTGCTGTGAATGTACTGGAATTTGATTTCTGAAAAATTATAACTGCTCCATTTGTCTGTGTAAGTTTTTATTTGTTGAAATTCATTTAATTACATGGCTGGAGGCAGAAAAATCAATATCACTCTTTGACTTGCTATCTCCATCTCTGGTCACTGGCTTCAGTGATCTCCTACCTAAAACACTTGGAACCATGCTTCAGTTATCTTCTTCATCATTACCCACTGTGACCTTCATATTAGATATACATTTAAGAAGCCATCAGCAGGGGAGGCCAGTGGGTGGATTTGTTTAGTTCCCAGTTCAGTGAGACTAATATATTTTGAATGTCATCTTACTTAAGGTTTGCCTGGATACTATGTAAGACTGGGTTCCTATACCTAGATCGATCTAACAAGATTGATCCATCTCTGAGGGGTTTCTCGCTAAATTGGTTTCAGCTTAAGTGGCTTAGATGTCTAGTACACCCACTGAAACTGCTAAAGGATAATGATTTGCCGTCATTAATTATACCCCTGCCACCTTGCCGTGACAGATATCTAAGCCACTTAGTTTGATTTCAATTTAGCAAGAATCCCCTCGGAGATAGATCGATCCAAAGTTAGTACGATAGGGTCCCTAAGTAGTTAAGAATATATTGTTACACTTGTGTCAGAGAGTTCGTGGAAATGGAGCATTGGAAAAAGAGGGTACAGAAACCTAAAAATGTAACAGTTCACATGGAAATACAAATAGTGAATTGCATTATATAAACTATGTGGAATATACATTTATAAAAGAAGTCACAAATCTTAAGCCCTGACTGGATGCTTTTCCAAACCCAAGGGCACCAGCCATAACTGGATTCAAATATTAAGATGACACTGTGTTCAGTGTAACTCTTTTTCAGTCATTCTTCACCAACTTATCAGTTATTTAATTGTGATTTGGTTGAAAGAAAATAAGTTAGCCCACCCACATGTTATCAACATCGATTTTTATTTTGAATTTGCATTTAAGCACAGTTTTTAACTTTGTGAAATTGATTTTAAACATCACTTTTGATAATTGCAGTTAGCCTGCTGTGCTGCATCCTGCATATGACATTGAAGTTTTATTTTCTTGCAAAACCTTTATAACATGATCAAAATAAATGTAGAAGGTCCAGAAATATCACAGTAGAGTATTTAGGAATCAGAATTTTATTTTAATGAAATTTTGGAATAACCACAGGAATGACAATAAGGCTTCGTTCACATGGAATGTCTATTTTCTAAAAATCTATTTTCTATTCGCACTATCTTATGATCACGGTCTGTGCCCTGAATATCCCGCCGTGTAATTACTGGCAGCGCGAGGCAGTTACTTATAGTAACTTATAGTAACTGGCTCGCGCTGCCAGTAATTACGCCGCGGGATATTCAGGGCACAGACCGTGATCATAAGACATACCGCGAATGGAAAATAGAATTTAGAATATAGACATTGCATGTGAATGAAGCCTAAGTTATACTTAGAACCAAGGGTTTTCCCAGCAAACCATCCAGCTGTCATTTGGACGGCCGCCAGAATCACTGGACTGCCTATATATATTCGGCGGCTGGAAGGCTTATGGATTTTTTGGAAATGTGACAGCTTAAAGCATACTTGGACTCCCTGAAATTTTGTAGGAAATTACAGGTGTTAATTTTGGATGGCCTGTACCCCCAATCCTGGGAAAAGCCCTGCTTAGAACAGATTATACTTAGAACTCCCATTTGTACTAAGATTATGAAAAGTAATCCACAGATCTGAAGCTTTTGAAGTTTAAATGTATATTATTTAGAACAAATGTCTTTATTTCATCGGTTGAATAAGAGAAGCTTCATGTGTCTCAGACTTAGCAAACTGTGTATAATGTGTTCATTTTAATATGTTCAGATATGTTTGATAAATTATATTTGCTTATTGTGACTTATAGGACATGTTTTCTTCCAGATAACAGTTGCATGATGGAATCTATCAATAAGCCTTTGGCAGATGGTAATACCAATGTGGCTGATAACTCTGAAGTGGGCAGGCACTCAGAAAGCAAAGTGACAGATGAGGTCAAACCTATGGTTAAGCAAAAGGAGAGCCAAGAAACTGACCTTGTTGAACAATTTGTGCAGTTTATCAGAAGCACATCTCAATCGGTTTCAGAACCAGTGCCCACTGAGGAAAAAAAAGCAACACAGGCTTCAGGCATTAGTAGTGGTGTTATAGGAGACTTTCAAAACCCTGCATCCAGTAGCGGGTATAAACTTGGAAATGAAAATTTTCCAACAGAAAGTGAAAAGCCTGATGAAGAAGTAGCACCAAGTCCTTTCAAAGATGTAGAGGTTGAACCTGGAAGTGCAGTCAATATAAGTCCTGGGAGAGGGCAGGAAAACAATGTTTCCTTCACAGGTGCCAGAACCGAGCCATTGCTACAAGTCTGTCAGACCTCAGAAGATGATGGTGATATCACTATCATCGAACCAGAAGATGTGGCCTCCAGCACCCAGAAAGATAATGCTGGTGTCAGTATTCCTGAGCAAAAACCAGAAACACAGAGCCAGGAAAAAAACACTGATATTCAGGTCACAAAAGAGCAAGCCTATGGCACAGGATCTAGTGCCGAGAAAACACATCCCAGTAATTATAACAAATATTGGTTGAATATTTTACAATCTGGGTCAAAGTTTCAGGATATCAGCTGTTTCAACATACCACCCCCTCAAAAATCTGCACCACAGGAGCTAAAAGAAACAGTTTCAAGTGCAAGTCAATTAATACATCAAGGTCAGGGTTCTACTCCTTCACCAGGGACCAACACATTGTCTTTGCAAGTTTCTGGGGACAATATTGCTGGTCTCTCTTTGAGCAGTACTGGCCATCTTGCTTCTGGGGAAAAAGAAACTGTATCAGATACTCGTGCCTTAGTTGTTCCGCCTATGCCTTTGATTGTCAGCAAGCCTAGTTCAAGTACCAGTCCTTCAGCAGCTGTAGTGCAAGGAAAATCAAGTGTCCAAACAAGTACACCAATTCCCAAAAGCTACCATAAGCAAAACTCCCTTGTTTTGAAATGTAATATTGTGAACAATGCTTATGTTTGTGAAACCTGTGGTGCCCAGACAAAGGACAGGCGATTATTTTACGTTCACGTATGGGGACACCTTCACAAGAACTATTTAAGGTGCACACATTGCAATTTCCCCACACTAGTCAGTGGTAATATTCCCGTTTGCTCACTAATTACAAATATGCTGGCTTCACTGGACATGGAGAAGAATAGGAGGAATGCAACAAAACTGGTAGAAGTGAATAATGCAGATTTACCACAGATTAGAAATAACAGAGCAATTGATGCCATCAAGAATGCTATGTCTGTAGCAGATGCAATAAAGGTTAACTTTGTTATTCCCAAACAAAGTCCTTCTTTGGTAAGTCCCATCTTATAAAGTTTTAGTTAGATATTTAAGTTGCCTAATAATGTCAGCTGGGCGGTTTTTAAGCTTGTTAAGTATTTTTCTAGCTTAAATTGAAATTTGTAAGATGTGAGGAGATAAGTATTTTTCACCAAAGATGTATGTGGGAGGCAATGTTGGGAGGTTCACTTTAACCCATGCAAGATTGGACATATTCAAGATTGTGTATGCTGCATCTTAACATCAATAGCTCATTTTGATGAAGGAGACAGAATATAATTAAAATATTTAAACTTTTTATGTACCGTATCAGAATCGATCTAAAAATAGACGCTGTTGCTTCCTTACCTTACTTAAATAATAGAATTAAGTAAAATAATTTCCCAGTATGCTTACTGTTACTGCTTTTGTATAATTTGCATTTTGGTATATTAAATTTTTATTTTTGATATGAATATCAATTTCAATAACTCCCTTGACATTATGATTTTATAATGTAAATTTAAAATATTGTCTATATAGTTTTGGTCATTGTTGTTCACTTTGTTAAGAATAAAAACAGACAGGCAAAGCAGTTTTAATGTGGTGCTTATATGTTGTTAAATAAAACCAACCCAGCTGTTCCTTATTTTCTGTCTATCTCAGTACAACTTACCCAGTACAACTGTTTTATTTTTGTTTAGCCCACAGTGCCAAAATCGTCTCAGCCAATGACAGACGCAATCAGTGTAACAGGCAATAGGCTTCATGGCCAACAGCAGACATCTGATCAGTCCAAAACAGTAACTGGAAAGCAGAACTCTGGCATAGCAGGTATGTGTAGCACCAAAGCTGTTTTTGAAATTTTTTGGTTCACTTGGCATATATATATATATATATATATATATATATATATATATATATATATATATATATATATGCAGGAGGAAAATTTAGCTATCTACTTAAATTTAAAAAACATAGATTAACTGTGACATACTGGGTAGAGCTAGAAAGGTATAAGCTTGACCATGGCTTTGGTAAGGGCAGGTATTTCTTTCACAGTGGGAGATGCTTGCATGGAAAATCGGACTACTTTGTTCCTTGTTGATTCTTATTGGGTCTTGTCCTTGATCTACATGTTCAATACCTCACTTCATTTGTGATTCCTATTATATCCTATTTGCTTGACAGCATTAGCATGGCTCTGAGTAGTCTTTTTAAAGTGTCTTCTAATAAAAAGTATGTGAGTCATTTTATCCTGTCTTACTTGCACACCCTAATGCTCACTTCTCATCCAACTTTCTTTAGTAAGATGTGAATCTTTTCAAAGCAAAGAAAGAACATTTTTACCAATGAAAGGCTCTTTTAACCCACTAAATCCTATTTTGATGATGAATAAACAGCATGGTAAAACCAAAAACTAACAGCTTTGATTTGGGATCTAAAGATGGTACATTTGTTAAGAAGAGATCTCTGGGTAACCATTACTTATCTGGTGGATTTTTATTCCCCAAAATGATTGATTGATTTTTTACCTAAAAGTATAGTATCAGGCACATTTATTGTCCTGTGCTTCTAAACAGCAGCATATGTTATGGATTTGATCTTCATCTGATTTTTCCTTCTTCCATCACTCTTATAATACCATAATTACATCATAAACATTTCCTGCCCTTAACCTTTATGTACTGTCACCTTCAGGGCCCCTGGTCCTATTTATTTCTTAACTTGCTGCAAATAACAAGATAAATTAATAAATGTAACTTGGCTTTGTTTTACCATGTGACAGTTTGGATTGGTTGAATGCGGCAATATTGATTATTTACCTGTACATATGTGTGTTTTACCAGATACGTCAGAGCCAGTTGCAATTGACCTGTCAGTGGACAGTGATGAGGAAGAAGGGAGACTTGTTATAGCTGAAGGTATTTTGAATTTTTCATTTTTTTTTTTAATTAATAGAAGATAAAAATACATGACATTTGATACAAGTATTCTCTGAAGCGTTTCAGTTTCAAGTAAATGATTCTGATGACTTGTTTATTTATTTATTTTTAATGTCACAAAGACCATTAATTATTGTTCAGAGATGAAACATATTTAGTATCCTTATGATTAACAATAAAATTTTATACCTGTCTAGAAAAATCGGTAATATGACATAAAGCCCTTCTGTGTGCGAGCATGCCAGTAATATGACAATTGGGAACAAATATTTTAATTTTTGTCCTTATCAGTTATTAAGAAACCACAAAGTATGGTAAATATATATTTTTTTAAAAATAATATTTAATTGGCCCTCCAGTAGATAATACCATGTATTTTGGTTATAAGTTTTTTAAAAGGATATCCCAAAACTAAACTCTTCATTTCTGTTACAAAAAATGCTAAGATTTTTCCATTTTGGTTCCCTTTCAAGTGGATTCTGAGGTTGAAAGGCAAAAAAATGATCAACAGACATCCAGCAAGGAAGTTGAAGCAATTCCACCAAGTACGGAAGTAGTTGTAACCAGTGGTAGGGATGTTTCTTCAGTAACAGACAGTGGGTTACACACAGAGTCTCAGCCAGTCAGTGAGACCACAATTGTCACACCATCACCCCAAAAGGAAAATAATGATGGCCTGCCCATCATAGCTGCCACTTACAGTTTGAATGGGGCAGATTTTGGAAGCAAAGCAGAACAGAATGAGCTGACAGATTCAGACACTATACAGACTCCGATATTGGGTTCAGCAACAGATTTGAGCCATCAGCAACAGTGGGATAAAGAAACAACTAATAGTGAAGAGAATGGGTTGCCTGACCTGGTTGAGGAACATATAGATGTAGTTTCACATGATTCAACTAACCAGTGCCAAAGTTTGCGTGAATTATTTCAAAATAGTAAGATTTCCCAAGGACTGCTTGAAACACCACCAGACTTGGATAAGGGCCCAAGAATAATGAAAAGAGCTGAAAGAGAAATGCAGGGCTATGGAGATAGTAACTTTGTCCAGCTTATTTCAGGGAAGTCCAGTGGCATGACTTCAGGGAGACCAGCTACTACAACTGAGAAAGTTTCCTCACATAACACACTTGGTTTCTACCAGTGTGGGTTCACCCAATGTGCTTTCTTCACAGATGATGTAGATGGCTTCAAAATGCACCTGAGAATCAAGCACTCCAGCAACTTGTACCCTTGTGCCTATTGTGACACCACATGTGATACAGATGATAAGATCATCACTCACATGAAGCAGCACATGAAGAGAATGACCAAGCGTCTCTACCAGTGTTCTTTCCCAGGGTGTAAGTTTGGTTCTGATTCTGTGGTAGCATACAAAGCACACTGCAACAGTCAGCACCCCAATATGTCTGCCAGTTGTTATTACTGCAAGATGGAGTTTAACACTTTGGAAGATCTAGTCAACCACCTTACTGCCAGCACTGTAAAATTGATTGAATGCCCTTACTGCAAATTGGTATCACAAAGTAAGAAGACATTGATCACACACATTAGCACTGAACACCCTGCAGAAGCTAGGAAGATAGTTGTGAGCACATTTATCTCCTGTATTCAGAAAAGACCCAAAATATTGAAATACAAACCTCCACAAGCAGAAGTTATGAAGGAACAGAAAGAAAAGGTGGAGAAGACCATGAAAAATGATGCTGGAATGGATAGTACCCCAAATGCTGTAGAAGCTGAAAAAAATTTGAAATGCCAGCATTGCCCTTTTAAATGCTCTAGTCAAAGCATTTTAAGCTCTCATGAAGACATGCATGCAACAAAGAGCTTTATTTGTACTCTCTGCATGTATGGGGCAAACTCTCAAGAATCTTTTAAATCTCACATGAGTGCATTGCATCCAGATCAAATGAACATCAGAATACGAATATATGTTTGCCAGGTGTGCAGTTTCCAAGCTAACCATGAAATAATCTTAGACCACCATTTTGACAATTTGCACCCTGCTGATGAGGTGAGATATGAAGTTGTCAAGAGGCTGTTCAATTCAAAGCCAGTCAGTACAAGCTCCAGCACAAATGTTTGTACTCCCCCAGCACCTCGGGGGGTGTCCTCAGGAGGCATAAATCAAGATCCTAGGCCAACTGTAAAAGAGATGGCATCGCGTGGTTCACGTGTATTGGAAGCTGATGTTTCTAAAGAATTTTTGTCAAATTGTCAACGCTTTCTGTGCCCACTTTGTCTTTTCAACACTGATCTTATCAAGGGCTTCAGACGTCATATGTCACAGCACAAATTTGTTGATGGAAGCAAGCCATTCATTACAATGTATGCTTGTAAGTCCTGCCGATATAGCTCAACTCAAAAAGAGCTAATTGAAAGACACATTAAAAAACAGCATCCCACTGGTGTTGTAACAATAGGTTCAAGCCCACTATTTATTGGACATTCACCAAGCAGTCAGAAAACTGGGATGGATCCAGATGGAAGCAGCCAGGCATCAGAGATGGAAGCGCTTCTACAGGAGTCTGGAATATCTGTCATTGACAAATATCACTGTGAGATCTGTTCATTTAGTGCTACCTCCAAAGATTTATTGAAGCAGCACATGGTTAAACACAACACATCAAGAACTAGCCAGAAGAAGACAAAATCAAATATTACAAAAGACCAAGAGAGGTTGATAGAAAACCAGGATTATGTAACCATTTGTGTCAAGAGAACTGTATATCAGTGCCATGAATGCGAGCACTATAAAACACGTGCTCAGCCAGTGTTGTTTTCTCATCTCTCTTATACTCATGGCATTCAGAAACCAGAATATGGTTTTCACTACAGTAGTTGTGAAGAGGCTGGCAGTCTTTATCGCTGTATGAGGTGTAACATTCATGTGGATTATCAGAGCAAAGGCATGCTGACCAATCATTTCAAAGGGAATCACCAAGAGTTTCTAGAAAGACCACCAGCTGCCCAAAAACCAGTGCATGAAAAGCCACTTCCCATTTCATCTTCAAATGAAGGACTTCCTACTGTAGGTACAAAAGATCACACAACAAGTAGCGGAGAAGTATTCTGCGTGCCACAGGAAAGTGTTTTCAAAATGCAAATTGCTTGCCCAATGTGTGAGTTTAGAAGTAAAGTGCGCTACAATCTTTTGCGTCATTTCAAGAAAGCTCATCAAATGGAGAAAAACTCAAATGGACATTGGGTAATACCAACTAAAGATGGAAAAACGGGTTCATTGCAAGTTGTGTCTGTATGCAATGAAGATAATGAAAATTGTGAAATAAAAGATGATTCCCAACCAACAGCAAGCCTCAGTCAGACCGAAGAGAAAGGAAAAGAACAGGAGAATTGGAAACTGGTAGATAAAGACTTGTACCAGTGTCTCCTCTGTGAATTTCAAAACAGAAGGCCAGATAAAATGAGGAGGCATTTTAATTATGTACATGCTGGCTTAAAACCATATCATTGTATGCATTGCGAGTACAGCTCTGCTGAAGGGGCTAAAGTTGCCAGACACTGCAAGAACCAGCATCCTACCAAAGGCTGTAAAATCTTTCGATTTACAGATGATGAGTCTAACACTGAGTCAAAGGGATTAATCCAGTTCAAGTGTTTACACTGCAGATTTCACAGCAACACTAAGGAGGATGTAGCAAAACATTCAGAAAATGTCCATGTAGGCCAACCTGTCAAAGTATTGCAAGGTTATGAGGTAACAGTTGGTGAAGATGCATTGCAGCCTGAAAAATCACAGCCTCAAGTAGAGTTTTTGGCATCAGATTCTGTACACTGTGGTTTCAAAAGAGTAGAACCTTACCTTCTCCAGTGTGATCTGTGTAGCTACCAGTCTGAATATATCACAGCTATGAAACGCCATGTACTCACTATTCATTACAAGATAAAACCCTTCATGTGTGGTTACTGCAAGTGGAGCCATGCAGAGAAGTTTATGTTGCTGCAGCACATGCAGAAATATCATAAAGACAAACCCCCTCTCACAATCAGGGTGAATGTCAAAGAAGTTGTTAAAGGACAGGTGTTCAAAATTGTAGCAGAAACAAGGGGTGCTTCAGAAACTGAAAGTGTGTCAAGAAGCCCCAGTGTGACCCAAACAGAGACTCAGCCGCATTCAGCAGGATTACCTGAACCTGTCAGCAGTGCCCTGCCATCAGATGATCAGACTGAAATAAAAACTAACTCTTTCTTAGGAAATGAAAATGTAGCTACAAGTTCGGAGTCGCCTTTTACTGACAATACCAAAGAAACAAGTGCTGCAGAACTGTCTGGCGATGACCTACAATCATCAGCATTGACATCAATAAATGAGAATGACACCGATGCAAATCAAACACCTAGCCCTTTGAAAGACCAGTCCACTTCAGTTCCAGAATTTGTGATCAAAGACTCACTTATTAAAATCAAGGCAGAGCCACAGGATCTTGAACAGTGGAGAGAGAATGAAAACATACTTGAATCCTTACAGAATTATGCAGGAGGAACATACACTACAAAGAGTAAAGGAGAAAATGTGACAGTACGACAGGTGAAAATTTACCGTTGCCTTTATTGTGATTATTATTCCTTTTACAACAGGGCACACGTGTTGCGCCATACCCGCACTTGGCACCTTGATTTACTGATGGGTTTAGAACATAAACCAGATGACACCAACGAAGAAGTCCAGCAGCAAAAGGAAGAGGCAGGTAAAAGAAATGATCCAGGCAATGATGAAAACTGCTCAGGTGAAGTAGATTTCTCCAAAGTAACAAATCAAACTGAAAGCATCATGGATGATTCTACAAACAATGAAGTCACAGTACAAGAGACCGTTGAACAGAACAAAGGACCTGTTGCTGACAGTATTGGAGATGAAGCAAAATTAGAAGCTCAACAAGTTATACAGAGTGAAGAAGCCCAAATCAACAAATCCCCACAAAGCACCTCGGCTTCCATACCAGATTTAGCAAAAGATTTAACAAAAGCCAGCAAGGATGCAGATGCTGATGTTGAGTACAATGAGTTATATTCTAGCAAGTTGGTAATAGATACATCAGATGCACCAGATCTGGGCTCTATGGAGTTGTCTAAAAAAGATGAAGAAAGCAATGTTGGAAAATTAGCAAAATGCACCTCTGACACGGGTGCAGATGATTTGCCATCTAATACTTTTGCAAAAGAATTACAAGCTACAACAGCAGATGGTAACAGTCAGACTGTGAGTACCAATGCAAAAGTCCCTGAAACAAATTTAGGCAAAGAAACAAGCATAGATGCTGTACTGGATGAGTTGTCTGATCATACGTATCTTGACAGTAGTAAAATAGCTGAGGTTCCAATACAGCAAGATGATAAAGAACAAAGGTCACAGTTGGTCTCTGGGCAAGGCAAAAGGGATACAATACAGTCAGGGAGTGCTGAAGATCCAAATTATACAGTATATACTTCCAACATAAACTCAGTTGGTGCAGAGGCAGAGATGCCAGCTAATGGGCAGGCTTTACATGAGGAAGGCAATGCAAATATGCCCAGTGTTGAGATGAAAAAAGCAACAGCTGAAATTCCAGATGTTAAATTGGACAGCACTCAAACCAGTGTCATCAGTGAGAAAGAGGAAACAATTAGTGAGCTTGTTGATAAGCTGATTAGTACAGCAGTTGAACTTGGTGAACAAAAAGAAGTTGAGAACAATCCAGTTGAAACAAATACTGGAGGCTTCAAACAACCCTTGGGGGTAACCCCAACAATTTCCAAAGATGCAACAGCAGTTGAAGAAAATTCTCAACAAAAGCAAACAGAATGTAGCTCAACTGCCATGGATATAGGGTACCATACTTTAGAAGCTGAATCCACTGCTGCAATAGAAAATATTCCAACATGTCAGATTTGTGGCTATGCCTCGTCATCTAAGTCTTCAGTACAAAGCCACTTGGAGAAGCATCTACCCTCAATGTATAAAATTGAGTATATTTCAAAGTCTCCTGGTAAAGATATATCTGCCAGAGATTTGGTAAGCCATATGCCCAAAGCACGCCTAGAATTATCCCCAAGACGGAATAAATCCCCAAAGAGTGCTAGCAAGCCAAAGTTCCATGATGACAGAGAAGCTGTCTCCCCAGCAATGTTTTATTGCATGTTTTGTGCATACAAGACGAGACATACCAAGAGTGATGTCATTAAACATACAAAAACACAACACATGCAGTATTTGATGGGTTTAGGTAGTAAAACATATGGTGGAAAAATAAGCAAGCACAGCACACCTCTTGAAACCATGGACCAGCCAGTAGCTCCAAATATTTCTATGCAACTAGATGCAGTTGTTACACCTACAGAGAATGGGAACATAGTGGGGAGTAATGAAGAAACTGTTAACTTGGCTGAGTTTGCAAAGGAAAATTCACCAAACAGTGCTGGGTCACCAAAGGATATGAACATTAAGACAGTAGGTCCAGGTGCAACCTGTCTGAATGAAGAGAATGGATATAAAGATGAGAAGAGAATGTGTCGTTTGTGCCAATTTTCTTCACAATCCATAGCATCTATAAAAAAACACATTACCACACATCTTCAGGATCTAGTATCATCCACTCAATTTAAGGGAGAAACAAACATTTCTCCCTTGTTCAATTTATCTCTGATATCAGATGGACAAAAAGCTGGTGCTGCACCCAATTCTGATGCAAGTATGCAATTACAAGCTGAAGCTGCCCCTAATTCGGATGCAAGTGTGGAATTGAAAGCTGATGCTCAGCCTAATTCTGATGCTAGTGTAGAATTAAATGCTGCTACTAATGACTGTAGTGAAACACAAGCAATACTTGAACAACCAGAATGTTTCTCACCAAGTTCAGGTGCTAAGGCATTTAGTCCAGGATTTTGGAAAGGGAAAATTACAAAATGCCTATACTGTGACTATAAAAGTGATCATAGACACAATACCATGAGACATGTACGTAGTAAGCACATGTATGCCTTAATGGGGTTTCCTCAGATTGATTCAATGCTTACCAATTCACCTAGTGATGTTGAAAGAAAAAATACAATGGTAAAAGAGCAGAAAGACAAGATTCCTGTTTGCACCATTTGTAATTATTCCACAAAGGCTCCAATACTTATGAGAACACATATCACCACTTACCACATCCCAACACTGTATGAGATTGTTGATACACAGCAACTGACGGCAGTAAATTCTACAAGAAGTGATGATACTCAAAAGACGGAAGCATTGGATGATTCACTTTCCACCAATGACAATGTTGAAAGTGAGACACAGGATCAACCTTCAAACCTTATGGAAGTTGATCAGATGTCTACTAGAATATCGTCTTCAGAGGTGTCAAAACATGGACAGGCATCACCAAGTGCACACAAGGGGAAAAAGATTTTTAGATGTTTATATTGTGAATATCAGTCCATGTATGGAAGAATAGATGTCCTTCGTCACTCAATCAAGCACCATGTTGACTTCTTGATGAGAAGCATTTCCCCTGAGGTTGAATGCAAAGTGAAGGTAGAAAATGCGGACAAGAATGATGAAGTTTCTCACTCTACAACCAAATTTAAGTGCCAGATTTGCGATTATGTCTCAGAAAATGAAGACAAAATGTATCTGCACCTCAAAGATAACCACCTTCAATCTTTCTATGCAGTGGAACATAACAAAAGGGGTAACGTTTCACTGGCAGGTAGTTCACCCACTAAAGGCACTACTTCACCATTAAAAGGTGCTACTTCACCCTCCAAGGGAAGTCGATTGAAAGCCCACCAAGGTGGTTCTAGTCCTGGTTGCAGAATATTCAGATGCATGTACTGTGATTACTATTCATTCTATGGAAGACAGGACGTCATACGTCACACTCAGAAAATTCATATGTCATTCTTGATGGGAGTTGCAGGATCTTGTACCACCTCAAAGGCTGTTTCTGATGGCTCTATCGAGGCTGAAAATGAGGAAATGGGGAACACCAAATTCACATGTCAGGTGTGCCTTTTTTCAACAGAAGACAGAGCTTTTATGCAGGACCATATTCAAGCAGAACATATAATGTCTTTATACATTGTTGAAAAGGGCCAAAATCGTGTAAGGCAGAAGAAAAACAGTTTCTCAACAGTAAATTCATCAAAGATACAGAAGATATCTACTCCGACTGGGAAACCTGCACTTAAACAGCCACCAACACAGAGGGCATACAAGTGTGTGTACTGCAGTTACACGTCTGTCTACTGCAGTGCAGATATCTATCGCCATACCTTGAATAAGCATTTTGGCAAAATAGCAGAAAAACTGACAACCTCAACAAATACAAGTGAAGTGGGACCTACTGTAGATGAAGATGTCTCTTACAAATGCAAGCGATGCAATTCAATATTTGATTCAAAACAGTCTGTGAGGTATCACATGAAATTTCATAGAAGTACATTTTACAAATCAATTAAAACAACAAATCCAAAACATACAAATGCAACAAATTCTGGAAGCATACCTTTCAACTCAAATGATGAAAGTGTGCTGGAGTACACAGGAAATGATAAATCTGAATGGTTTTATAAAGAGAAAAGACCCAAAGAAGCTGCGGCTCTGTCATCAGTTCCAGAAGAAAAGAAAGAGCAAGTTATTTGGGCATGCTCCTACTGTGACTTTACCACTCCTTCAAACAGGACTGTTTCCAGACATAAAAGGTCATTTCATGATAAGGGTTCAAGTTCAAACCGAGTTGAATGGTTTTCAGCAAGCTGTCCTTTTTGCCCTCACACTGCTGCAGGGGGAAAACTACCATATGAAAAGAGGCAAGAATATATGCGAAACCACATAAGAAGGGTCCATATGGAGGGAGGAGAAGATGAAGGCATAACACTGTTCAAAAGGTCACAACAATCTAACAATTTTGAGTGTTTTCTTTGTGGCTATAGCACTCCAGCTAGTAGAGGAATTGTTAGAATAATAAGTCATTTAAAGGTGGCCCACCCAAATTTGTTGAACACTTCATACAAATGCATGTTTTGTAGCTACTCCAGGAGACAGCTAAAATTGCTGAAATTGCACATGAAGACAAAGCATCGTGGAAAAGCACTACGTTTCTTGAAAATCACAGGACAGTGTGAAATTGATAATGGTAAAAATGCTCATACTGATGTGAAGTCCAATTCTTTTATTGGGAACTCTGACAGTGAAGTTGGAGTAGAGTTTACCCCAAAGGTGAAGGAACCTGGAAAACCACGCCTTGCCAGAGGGGAGGACATTGATGCTCTGCTTTCATCACATAAAGAGACATTGAAGAAAAGCCCTGGAAGTTTGCATGCTTGTCCAATTTGCTCCAAAACTTTCAACAGCCGTGACACTCTACACAAACACTGCAAGCGACATAGCAGTTTTCGTCCTTTCAAGTGTGGATATTGTAGCTTCAAAGCATTTTCACGCTACAGTATCAGAATCCACAGCATTAACATGCACAAAGGAAAAGAACTGAAAATTAAGCAGCTAGTAGAACCCTCTAAACCTGAAGCAAACATAAAGGCAACAAATAATATTGCAGTTGGGCCTCCCTCTTTATCATCAGCACCATTAAGTCAAAGTCAAGAGGAAAAATCAGCAGAGAAGGTGCTTCATTGCTCTATGTGCCCATACACTACCAAGAATTCCAAAAACATGAAAGAACACAAGTACATACATTACAACCATAGACCCTACACTTGTGGACATTGTCCTTACCGAGGAAGAACTCTGGAAGCAGCTAATAAACATCACGCTGAAAATCACCCAGGGATGCCAACAGAGATTTCATATGTCAAGACATCCCTTCTCTCAAAATTAGCAGATGAGCTAAAAAACATCCAAAAAAGTGAGAAAGCAAATAAAGAAGGAGTTCAATTAAAAGATCTCACAGAACAAAGTGGTTCATCTGCAGGAGAGACTAGGGCAGGAGTAAAGGTAACTCGTAATGAGGATGGAATGTATTATTGCCCTTTGTGTGACTTCAAGTCTGGGTATCATAGTTCTATAGGACGGCATGTCATGCAGATACATCCAGAGAATTCCCCAAGAAGTGCAAGTATTCCAGCTCAAAGAAGACCTAGCAGCTCTGAAGTGAGCAGTGTCAAAAGTGATACAGAAAACCATGATAGCAAGGGTGCTCAGTATGTTTGCAGTCTTTGTAAGGAATCTTTTCCCAGAATTGACCGTGCAAGATGGCATGTCATGAGGCATTTATCATATTATCCAATGAGGTGCTCTGAATGTGACCATAGATGTCAGACAACAAATGGCATGAACAACCATATTCAAAAACAGCACAATGGAAAGGGAACTCTTGTGTTTGATCAAGACCTGCAAAAAGAGGACTTGGTGAAAAGGAATATTACAGAGACACAAAGCAAAAAATTGGTTAGTTTATATACTTATGTCTGCAGACATTGCCACCACAGCACTACCAGAAGAGAGAATTTTAAGACCCATACTATGCAACATTTTGGCTATAAACCTTACTCTTGTGGGATTTGTAAAACACAATTTTGCACAAAGAGCAACACAGAAAAGCATGCTGCTAGGTTCCATGAAGGCAAAGACCCAGTGGTTATTGAAAAAAAGAATACCTCTAAATGGAAGCAAGTCTTGGAAGAAGTAGATAGGTGTAAAAAGTTGGATTCAAACACTTATCAAGGAAGCAAAATGGGGGCAGCAGTGCCAAAATCTCCCTCAGCAACTTTAGGCTTACCTTTAGGCGTCAAGCCCTTTGTTTGTAAGTTGTGTGGATACAAGACCAGAAAAGGCAGCAAGCTAAAAGCTCATAGGGCTGGTCATGGAAAAAGCGCTACATACCAGTGTGCATATTGCAATGAACGTCATGATAAGTTCAGGATTCTGAAGGAACACCTGGTGGCTATACATCCACAACTCACTTGTGCCATTAGGGTAGTAGCTGCCAAGAAGACGATCACCTCCAACACTTCTAGCCAGCTTCTAAACAAGCAAGCAGCACTTGACAACACACCTGAGGATTCATCAGAAGAGTCATCTGAAGATGACAGCAGCACAGTGATCTCCAGCACTACAGGGGCATCAGTTAGTACAGCAAGTACAGTGGATGATTTGCCTTCAGCTGACAAACCCAAGAAAAAAAGAATCAGACCGAAGCAACCACCCCCCAAATCCCATCTTTATTTTTACTGCACAGAATGCCCTGTTAGAATGAGGACAGACCATGTGCAGTTCCATGTAAATAGATCTCACCTGGGTTATGAGCCATATAAGTGTGCTTTATGCAGTTGTACAACCTGTACCAGGCCTTTGATGCATCTACATTTCAGACAGAAGCATAAAGGATTAATATCAAAGTACACATATCGCATAGACAAGCAAAAGGAGGCTGATATGAAGAAAATGGTCGACCATATAAAACAAGGTAAAAAGATTGAGGTTGAAGTTGGAAGTCCAAGGTTGCAGTTCTTTTGCCAAATTTGCGCTTATAGTGTCAAAAGATTAGACGTCCTGCGTCACCACTACATGTCCTCTCATCTGAATTACAACCCTGTTAGATGTGGCTACTGTAGCAGGGAATCAAGCTCAGAAAGAATGCTAGACCGGCATTTTGAAAAATCTCATTTTGGGCGCAAGAAACTGATCAAGTATCAGAAGAAGAAAGACCTTGAAACTTTGCTAGATGAATTTA
The DNA here is from genome assembly GCF_001039355.2 of Lingula anatina. Next base: position 63,058 of record NW_019773748.1, read on the forward strand.
TGGAAAATGCAACCACTCCAAGGTCAGTCTCGTCTGACTCCAAAAGAAAGGTTGCTGTACAGACCATGCTCAATATAGCACATGCCATTGAAAGTGAGCCAGATAAGCAGACAAAGACACCCTCATTTGATGAGAACCAAGCTGTTAATTTCAGCAGTGAATCACCGCCAGCAAAGAAGAATAAACTAGATGAGGAAGTGGACCACTTGCACAGTAAGGCAAAAAGTCTGGTTAGAGAAAAGACAACTGGAGTACCCAACGGGTCGAGGAAAAGACCAAGACCTGAAGATGAGGGTCACCTGCTTCCTCTGGCAAAAATCAAAAAAGAAGAATTAGCTGGCATTGAGAGACCCCCACCTCTCTCTTTCCATTCTCAAGTGGAAAAATGCACTCTTAATAAGTAAGTCAAATTTCTTAAAATAGTTTGCTGTACAGGAGTTGAATTAATTAGTTAAAAACAAAAATGTTGGTAAATTATTGCACACAGTAAATGCATTCATTTTATTCTCCGTAAGTAGATGAGGCTATTAAGTTTTAAGATTATACTGACTGTTAAAAATACAAAGGTGTTTCTTCAAGAAAACATTTTTTTTTAGTTATGAGATGGAGTTACCTTTCACACCAAAAGGAGCAGAGAGACTGTATCATTGTCCACTGACAGTATGCAGTTATGTCACCCAGATAATTGGTCATATGAAACATCATGCATGGGTTCATTATGGAGGCAGATACTTATGTGGCATCTGTGGTATTGTCAATTCACAGAAGTAGGTTTTTTATCTACTATTGAAGAAGTAGTTTTTTTTTTTTTCATGCATGTGACTGTTGGCTGATTTCCCGACTTTTTGGGAATCATTTTTTTAGAATGATACAGATCAGCAGTAAAAACGGAAGGGGGCAAGTGTGAACCCCATGCCAAATTATCAGACTTATTCACTTAATGGGAAGTCTCATCTCTGAATAATAACTTAAAGATGCACTGCATATGTTGTTTTTTTTATTTTTGGGTAAATGATGAGCCTGGTCCTATAAATGTAAACTGGGCTCTCTTATGGGTCATCTTTCTGTGAGACGTGTGATTTCAGCAAAATAAAATATTGGCAGAGGCAGAGATCCAATTTGATTTTTTTTTAATTTTATGTTTTAATATGCTAAATCTAACTATGTTAAGCTTTGCACAAAGTTATTTGGTGCTAAATTGACTCCATTTTAAAAACTTGAGCAGTGACATTTTGAATCAAGACTGCACATATTAAGTACGTTTTCTATCTTATATTTCAGGCCTAAAATCAAGCATCATATTGAGGTGGACCATTATGGAAAGGATGCAGAAGAAAACATTGCCGTAAGGAATCCCAAGGTCACCAATTTGTATTATTGCTGCCACTTATGCGCATACGCCACCATGGACAAAACTACATTTTCTGAACATTTTTCAACTGTTCATTGGCCAAAACATGGGCATTGTTCCTTTGACCTAAAAGTTGTTCTCATGTACAGACACAGATGTGTCTGTACATATAGCCATCATCTGCGTCTGTCGTCGCCATGCACTTTTACCAATAACACGATAAGTNAAAGACTGCATGCAGGAGTATGCAGAACAAGGTGACTACAGCATGTCCAGGTCTCCGGCTCTCTCTGATGATTGTGAAAGTCTTTCAGTAGATGTGGGGCATGCCATTGGTGACTTCTTACAGGAGCAAGGGCTTGAAGATGGAGAGGAAGATATTGAGACCTTAGTGTCTGCAGTTAGCTCGAAAGGAACGCAACTGCCAACTGCAAAGAAGAGACCATTTCATAGTAAGTTTCCTGTTTCATTAAAGTTCAAGAAACCACAACCAAAACTGAAAACCAACAAAGGCAAGAATGTCTGTAAGAAGAGTACAGGTGCAGGGTTTACTAAGACCAAACAAAACCAGCGCAATCTCTTTGATGACATTGGTTCTTTGGAAACTCAGCCAGTCATGAGTGGTAATCACCTGTCACAGGGTCAGAACCATGGATCTCTAGAGAAATCTCCATCGTCAAATCCTGGAAACTCTGTTAATGCCATCAAGATCAAGTCTGAGCCATTGGATGCCTTCTCTCTCCTTTCACAAACTGTGCCATCAAGCTCCAGTGTGAATGATGTGCCTAGCCAAGTGACAGTTAAAACGGAACCAACTTCGGATAGTCAAGGAGAGTGCAGTTTTGATGAGGAGAGTGAAGACTGGCTTGTGTTAGACTCCATTTGATATAGTAGACACACAATGGAGCAGTGTTATATGTAGTCACCCTTTGGGAAACTGAAGAGTTTTTGGGAAGAGGTTTAAGGATTTTAAAAAGATAAATGGAAATTCACTTCCTAACAGTTTGTCACATAAGTGAATGAAAGACTATTTAGGTAGTTATCAGGTTTTTCATGCACTGTTTGGACAAAGCATTACATTTTAAAACTTATTTGAAAACATCTCTTACATGTTTCCAACTATGTTTTCATATTTCCATTTCAAACTAGAGTTTGAAGACCATATTTTAAATGATAAAAACTTCAAAAATTAGGCAAAATGTCTGAATACAATATAGCTGATAATGCTTTCACCACTGCAAGTGAACAATTTGTATTTACCTTAATTGTATTAAGTAGTAAAAGTGAATTGGGGTAAAGTTGTTTTAGATGAAATTACCCTTTTCTTTATAAATATTAAGAGTTAGGCTTCGTACACATGGAAAGTCTATTTTCTAAAAATCTATTTTCTATTCGCGGTATCTTATGATCACGGTCTGTGCCCTGAATATCCCGCGGCGTAATTACTGGCAGCGCGAGCCAGTTACTTATACAAAGCTGTAATCAATTCTCAGCTGTACTCGCATTCTGTAAAATCTAATCCGCATCGCTTGCCATCAGATCATGACGGTTGCACACGTATCTGTCGTGTGTATAGCTTCTTCATCTTCGTTTTGTTGTTGCACAAAATCGACAAACACATTCAAAGCAACTGCGACGCGCATGCGTCAAGGTATCAGAATCTCCTCCGAGCACAGTCGAGAATTAATTACAGCTTTGGAAGTAACTGGCTCGCACAGCCAGTAATTACGCCGCGGGATATTTAGGGCACAGACCGTGATCACAAGATATACCGCGAATAGAAAATAGATTTTTAGAAAATAGACTTTCCATGTGAACAAAGCCTTACAGTGCCTTTTCAAAACATCAGCAGACTTCAGTGTCCAGCATTTAGTCAATAGAAGTACACCAAAGCAACATCTTTTAATTGCATCATTGTGAGAATTGCATGTGCCAGTCAAGCCGAACTATTGTCCCAGTTATTGCAAGTACTTAAAATGTTTTTGGAAGACATGAAATTCAGTAGTATCTGTTACTAAGGTTTTTTTTTTTATTATTTTTAAAACCATGTTTTACAACAAGATGCTTTGAGACTGTTGTGTATATTTTATAATTGTTTCAATAAAAATTATTTCCCTTGGTTTTTTTTCTTTCTTAGATTAATCAATATCTGTTTTAAATTGCTTTAGGTGTACAAAAACTATAAAAAATGTTTTATTAATACGAAAATAGTTTAAATTTTATGCTAAAAATTTTGTAAAGGCCCTTCTTGCTATTTACCACATTTTTTGTCATTGTAAAATGCAATGCGATGAGACCATTGCAAGGAATTGAGAGTTAGAGCTGGTGAAGTTGATTTCAGCTGTAGAGTGTGTTAGTTGAGCGTGCACAATATCGATCGATAAATACGTTGTGAAGTCGCACGAGTCTTGCAGACCGTACGAATGATAAATTTTTCTGCCTATTAACTGTCCACACAAATCTATGAAGAAAGAATACATGTAACCAGCCCCAAAAGTAGAATGAAAATAAGAATTTATACAACGGAAAAACGCCCTGGAACATTGAGACCACATGCTTGCAGTGGAAAAGAGAAATGGGTTACAAAGACCGTGCGCCCGTTTCCAGACATTTTATCTAGAGAAGGGAGGTCCATTTCTAACAAAGCTTCCCCCGAGTTCTGGGTAAATACATTGTGTGGTTTGGTTGCAGTAGGAGATCAAATATAACATGTAAAGAGTTCATTTAATTGTCTCTCCCAAAGACTATATTTCACAGAGTTATCAGACCCTCCAAAGACGGGTCAACCCGGGGTGTGACGTAGGCCTATTCTGTTTATTCAGTACGTAGGCGAATTTTTCTTCCAGCGAAATACTTGATCTTAAATGCATTTTTGCATTTACTTTTCAATTCAGGCTTGATACATTTATATTTTACCTTTTCTATTCTTTCCAAGCAATTTATCCACACGGGCTTTCCATATCAAAATCTGTTAATATTATTATTATTCAAGATACAGGAGGTCAATCTTGAATAAAAACGCGTTTCAAGGAACATTGGAGTTCTAATCATTAAACACCGTTTGTATAGATGTATTCTAGTATGTCACGTATTCACTGAAAGCAATTCCATTTCGCAACACACGCCCCCCATCCCCTTCTATTCTTACAGTGAGGTCTTGGTATACCTGCCCTTAGTAATTTTTGAGATCTTTTTTTGACAATATGATGCGTTTAGGGATACAGCTATTGCGACTTAAGTCAAAAGGGATAAACTTTAGATGCGGAATATTTCACTTAACTTTAAACTATTTTCGACGACTTGTGGGCCTACCTGACATTCCCAGACGCTTTAAATGTATCAAGTGATATCTTCCATGTCCACATATTCCTGCAAAACTATAGCAGTTGTTTTCAATTCAGGAATTAAAAGCTATGAAAACCACTCAAATTTAAGTGAATAGCGTCGATGGTTCCAAAGGAAATGCACAGGAAGACATTGCATTCTAGATAACTGGTAAATCATTAAAATTAAACCATTAAATCAAAAATTGGATAAAACTTCGAATCCAAGTGCAGTGATGGGTTGAGCAATGATACTAGTATGTGGGTATTACCCTCTGCCCAGTCCGCAGGATTTATTATGTGGACTTTTCTCTGACGCGAGTGCAGAAAAGTCCATCATTTAACTAGAGACATAACTGTGAATATCTAGTGAAAATTCATCTGTGGCCCTGGTAGAGGGTACGTTAGTAGGAGAATATTGCTTTTCCCCCCGAGGAAAGTTTATTTTTGCGGGTTAATTCCGTGGAGAGTATCCAGGCCTACCCAACTACCAGACTCGGCACCGAATGATCCTGAATTCACCGATAAATTGGACCACACTACCCGTTTTCAAGGTGTGTGTCAGATCGCATTACACAGTATCAGACGCGACACCGCTCTTGCCTAGTACGCGATGTGATAGTGACGATTCTCAGGGGGGGTTGAAAAGCATTGCATCATCACTCAAAATTTGTTCAGGGTATGATACTGTGTAATGCGTACTGACTCACACCTTGAAAACGGGTAGTGTGGTCTGATCTACCGGTGAATTCAGGATCATTCGGTGCCGAGTCTGGTAGTTGGGTTGGCCTGGTATCTGTACAGTAAAAACTGACATTTCATAATTTGTGTTAATAATGGCATCATGACCACATTTATAAATTGGATATATCAATAATTTTATTCGCCCCATTTAATACAGAGTAGGGTTAATACTGCAGAAGGTAAAGAAAACATCTATTTCGATCGTTCAAATATTACTGCGAAGGGAGTCACCGTAACCGTTGCGAAGCAAAAATTACATGCCAGGACCAATTAAACAAATCCAATGCTACATGTAACTGTTTAAGGTAGTGGTGCTTATGCGCCACATAAACCCTAAATCTGCCGTAAATCCAGACAGCTGCCAGGCAGGTGGTCTTTTCCGTGGTTTTGTTGACGGAAGTGACGTCACAGCAACCTGCATGATTCTGTGCAGTACTGTGTCGCTTCAATATCATCGTGTAGCGAGTGGACTTGTCACTGACTTGTGCTGAATATTACGTGTTCCGTTTAAACAACTACATTTGTACATTTTTGTGGATGTGATGGGTAAGTATGTGACAAGTGTTAAAAGCTCAAAAATGTGTATCCTAACTTGTCTATATAATTTATCCAATGCGGTCGGTTTCGTCGGTCTTGGGCTTGGCGAAGATGTGATTCATTGCGAGGTCTGTAAATATTGTAATCCAGTGTAGATCCGCTGCCTTTGTGGTCAGTAAACTCTTCATTAAATGTTGTGTTCGTATATGGTAATAAGCATACCATGTCGGTATATATATAAATTTGGAAGTAAAGAGCATAACTCGGCAAATTTACAATGGGAATGTGTACCAGTACTTCCAAATGTCTTTTGATTAATGCTTGCAAAGCACAAATACATTATCACTTGTGATCCTAGCTGTCTGGCCTCTCGCCACCTTGCTTAAACTGCTGAATGCCTCCGGTTGAATGCTGTAACACATAAGTTCAGGGTACTGTTTCTAGTGCTGTGTAAGACTGCATTCCCACAGATTTTAGATCGATCTATCCCCTTGGGGAGTCTCACTAGATTACTGTCAGCTTAGCCAGCTTAAATGTCTGTCCCGCCTACTGAAAGCTATAAGGGGTAATTAACTTCCATGCGCGCTCGGCTGACTGCAATTTAGCGTTAACCCCCACAGCATTAGGTCGATTCAGATAGATCGATCTAAATCTGTGGGAATGCAGTCTAAATCATATAGCCTACTGCAGTCTCCCAGTAGTAGTTTATGCTGCATGTACAATTTACTTTATGTTATTGAAGAAGAAATGGTGACAATCCAACACAGGCCCTCAGACAGGTGGGATTCAGGGGGTTTCAAACAAACTGCCCTTTTTGCCATGAAAAGGTTCGATCTGTAAAATTTGAGCTACAGTGTAGGTACAGGATGGTAAAAAATCCACTTCTTGAGAAAAAGACACCCGGCTCTCACCCCCTGATATGACTGGCTACAGGCATTCAACACCTCATTTGTCATACAATCAGATTACCAATGGACAGTTGTTAATTTTTACATTTATTTGTAAGCATTTTCTATCTCGATGTGTAAAGTTATTTTGTGAAACACAGTCCAGATGGTGGTATAGTAGTAATATCATGTAGATTACTCTCTTAAGAAATCGCATTATATTAATTGTCCTTAAGAAGAGATTACAGGTGATCCCATGATTGATTGTCGTTAAGTTGTCAAATATAAAATATTATACTGATATCTATTATAACAGTAGTACTGTACCACCCTCAAAAATATAGCAATTGAGCAAATTAGCATTACTGTGAAAGTTGCTGATTTTTCAAGGTCTGTTTTTGTCAGAGGTTGATGGTACATTGTACATTTAATTCTGAAGGTGAAGGCATTAATATAGAACCATTTATAGCTGTTCACAGTTATTAGGTTTTGGCTTAGAAAAGAAAAATATAAGTGCTAAAATTGACGTTTCCATTAAATGAGATGCATCCTATTCAGTTTAATTTCCCAGTACAATGTAAGGTATGAGTAATGGCAAGGTAGGACAATGTAATATTGACCTGGCAACTTGATTGTCATAAAAATCTGCATTTTTATTGACCAAAGATTGTTGACAGAAGAAATCAGAATATTATAGTAGAGGCAGTGGGTCATGCAAATACACATGCATACATATATGTACACAACCGCTGGTTTTTACACTTTGAAATACATTGAGTTTAAGTTCACTAAAAGATAATGGACTGATTTTTGTATCGAAATAAACCAAGGTTTGTCATATTGAATAGTAAATAAATACATTACTGAAGTGTATTTTGAAAACATTTAGACTAAATTAGTCTCAAGAAAGAGCATCCAAATTCAAGATCTGATGACAGATGTAGAGGCTCATAATGGTTAGGAACAGCTTCTGAATTGATGAATGATGTGAAATGAGTTTGCAAACACTGTTATGAATAAATAAATAGTCTCATGTCATTATAAAGGATTAAGGAAAAAGTATCAAAAATACAGCCAATCCATCTCTAAGAATATTTCATACCAATAATTCATCTCTTGTGCCTTTCAGCTAAATCACTTTATATACAAAAGGTCTGCCTTGAATACTAGATGACAATGCCATTTCTGCCTGTCAAAAGACATCTATAGCAGAGTCATGATTTGATGTTACATTAGGTATCAAAAGGGCGAGGTCGCCCAGTTTAATCTTGTACCATAAGTGCAATGTCCAAAGACTGACTAGGTACAATGAATTAAGGTTCAACACTTACTATAATGATGTGTTCATTTTGTCAGCCTGTGTGACCCAGGGTTGAACCATGAAAGTATTGGATACGCATGCTTAGACTTACCAAAATTGATATGCTTTGTTTATGCAGTGTATTGAGTTGCAATCCATATGAATAATGAAGTAGATAAATACGGTGACTTTGTAAGTGTTTTATTTGCTTTTTACACCCAACAGAATGCTTTGCAACTCTTCAGGTCTAAAGAAAAAAAGCATGCAAGTCTAAATTGCTTGTCAGAAGATTCAGCTGATTCAGTTTCCTCGGTTGGTGTGGCTAAAACATAATAGCTCTGTGGTAAAATAAAGCTGTTTGAATAAACATAATAAGGTAATAACGACCATTATTTATGTTTAATATTACATCATATGTTTAACATACTACATGGGCAAACTATCACTGATCAGAAGTTTCAGTGTCTGTTGCCAACTGCCATGTCAACTGACTGCCTGCTGTACAGTCTCTCTCTCTCTTCATCATATATATATATACCTAACAGGCTATCAGAAGTTTAATATTTTTCTTCTGCAGCAATAACACAGTACTTTTATCACTGTCCAAAGCAGTTAGATTTTGATTAGTTATTTCGAACATGTCTATGACGAAATATGTTCTTGTATCAGGTGGATAGAAAAAAAGAATGCTCTCTGCTCTCGGTTCAAAGAAAAAAAGAAGCTGAGAGCAAGTATATATATATATAGAACCAACAAATCACCTTTTCCAAGAGATTTCAGATGAAACTGTTGAAACTTTCTTTAATTTGATTTATTTATCATTGAATAAAAGCACAAGTTCAGCAGGTAATACCATGGCATACTAGTAAGCAAAATTTCGTTAGAATATATTAACAAGCAATAGAATTGGAATATCTTAGAACATAAATTTACAGGCCACTTCAAATTCATGTTGTGCAGTCTAACAAATGTAAACTACAGTATATAATATGGCAAAGACCTCTTATTTGGCACCAACAAAAATATGATCAGTTTTTATGCGATTCCTGTAAATGCACAGATATCTTGGTTTGGTGGAGCTTTTCCGATCAATCTCACTAACTCCCTGCTTCTTTGAAAAGCCAGGGAAATGTTTTGTCTGGTTTATTGTGTAGTGAGATGATATGAAAAAGGGCCTGTGTAGTCCTTTGATTGAAATCTGCATTTATGATTCTGTTCATTTGTATACATTTTATCCAATGTGTCTATGGCAGATAAGGATTGAGTTAGTGTTACTTTTTCAATGTCATATTGCAACATGCTGGTTTGGTTATGAACAGGTAATTTATGAATTAATTGCCCATATGTAGACCACAATACATTTTGTACATAAGTCGGGGCTGGGGAATGTAACTCACAGTATAGTATATTGGAAACCCACACAAAATGTTGTTGGTATTTATTTATTTATTTATTTATTTATTTATTTATTTATATTTTCTTTTGGGTAAGATGTAACTGTAATCCTTTCAAGTTGAAAAAAATAAATTTTGATTCTGTTAATATTATATCACTTGGTGGACATTTTATTACTGATGCCAATTAAGTAGGTTATGTTTTCACCTTCATTTGTCTTTCTGTTTGTCAACAGGCAAACTCAAAACGATAAAAATGAATTTTCATGAAATTTTCTGGATATGCCATAAATAAGCTACTAGTAAATATGAAGTGATCGCCATCTAAATCAAAGAATTTTAAAACTACTTCAAATTCATCATTGCGAGATAGGGCCAATGACCTTCACCTTGTGCAGTGGATGTCTCTCTCAACTACCACAATTTATCAGTGCAGGATCCTTGGCGGAGGTCTGTGCTCTCTGAGTGCTTTTCTAGCATGACAAGATTTTACTGTTTCGTGTTTATAATGCATCTAAAATGTTTGTTTGTTTGTTTTTTTTAACAGAAATGTTTAATATGACCCTGTCACCAGTCAGTTGAACTCTCATTTAGATAGCAGATTGTAATATATCAATCAGTTCTCATTTAGATATAATAGGTCTTAATTTTTCATTTTTGATTATATTAAAGGTTTGGTTAATTATTGAAATTTCAACTGAGGGTCTCGTATACTTAAAAAAACAGGAAAAGAACTTTATTTTCATCAAGGACTAGATTTAAAAAAAAACAAACAAATGGTGAGTACATATTGCAGATTTGTATTTTTTTTCTCTAACAGTAAAACTGCCCCATTTAAGGGTCTGAGTTTCTCCTTGTGCTTGCTGTCTCCATTCAGCATTATTGCAGATGCACAAACTGCAGATGTGTGCCATAAAGAGGAAAGCCATATTCAGTATAAAAGCAAGAATTTGATTAAAAATTAATAACTCTTTAAAGATATCTTAACCTGACTATTATGCCATGATTGCCTCAAGAGAAAAAGCCCTACTTCTTTCATGATTTTTTTATTATCAAATTGATTTATTGTTCAGTATATTTTAAATGAGAAATGATGATTATTATTTTTTTCTAAAAAGATGAACAGGGATTATAAGCATTTTATATTTTGATATACTAGATACACAATGGAACATTGCTCTAAATTGATTAAAAGGTGCTGTTGGATTTACAATCGATTGGACTGGTAAAATGAGGTTAGCACATTAAAAAACATGATAATTTGATAGAAAAATGCTTCTTTAATAAATTATTGTATTATAAAGATGTCTTTAATAAATTCTATAAATGATTATTTTATTTATTGATATATGCCAGAGGGACAGATTCAAGGTGTAACAAAAGTGAGACATCATCAGGTATGATATTTAACAAGATTTTTGACAACCGAACATCTAATCATGGATGCCTATTCAACTTGTGCAGATATTCAGTGGCCCATATACCTGTATGTAATATTGTCCTGTATCTCAGGGATCTAGCAGAAATCATAGGTCAGGTAGGGTTGTAAGCACTTTGTGTAGAAGAACCTGTAGCCAATCAAAGCCATAGGTGTGCAGTTGCAATTACGTTTAATTGGTTTGACATTTGATGACAATATCTGTCTATCAAAAGCATCCTCCCATGACACTTGTCCCATAGAAATCGATACTTGTTGCATGAAATTATTAAAAGTGGTAATCATTCTGGCAAAATCAACTATGTATTGAAAAGTTGCTTTAATTTTAGTAATAAAACATATCAGATTGGAAATATTTTTGAAAGTTTACACTTTGCACTAAATTTTTATGTAGAAATGTAAGAAAAAACACTTTTACTAATGGTCATTAGTTTGATATTCGTAGTTCCTCCATCATAACGTTATAGACTTTGTTGTCGCTGTGTTTTAAAACTACACCTAGTGCACATAAAGCAGAAAAGTCAGGAGTTTGCCACAATATCCTGTAATCACCATAATGTTTTCAATTTAAAGCATTAAACTCATAGTGCTCATATTGATTTTTTCCTTGTCATTTGATTCTCATTGGGTTCAGTGCAATTCGTATCTCAACTTGTCCATTATTGCAACGTGTGGAGGAAAGCGGCACAGTAAAGTGCAGCATTCTGGTCGGAAACACGTTTATTAAGAGCTGTTAAAAAGCACAGCTATTTAAAGCAAAGGAGACAATTTTAGAGATATTTTCACAAGGTAAGTGTAGGATAAGGTAGATTCATATGGCAGACAGGATATCAAGATGGTGGATTATCCTGAAGGATATGGTTGTTAATGTAACTTATTAAATATGATATATCTGCTAACAGCCTTTAATCCATGTATATATTGGTAAAATGCATTCAGGTTAGAATATATATGTACAGTCAGTCAGCTACTCATGTTATAAGCAGGCTAACCATACACTGTTACTTGTACTTGCTTTTACCAGACATGCTGAAACTGTCGGTCCGATTGGTCATGACCAGGAAAATTTGTCTGGACCAGTAAAAAATTTGACTTGGTCGGTCCACAGGACCGACAAGAGTTTTAAGAACCACAATTTTGAATTTACAGTCATCATTCGACATACTTCACTAATAAAATTATATAAAACCCAAAGCATTTCCCCCTATTTCAAACATGTCACATTCACAAACAAAGTAAGCTACCTTTAGAATCGTACTGGTAGTATCTGTCTCAAACGAATAGGTTGATTTTCGGTCCGACAAAAATCCATTTGGTCCGGCAAATTTTTTAATACTGCCGGTCCAAATGTCCGGCCATTCTGAAAAGTTTTCAGCATGTCTGTTTCACTTTGTGTGATAATAATAATTGAAAACAAACGTTTTAAAAAGGACATACACTGTGTCTGGACAAATAATCATCCTTGTGCAATTTCCTGGAATTTTTATTCATAAACATTAAAAGGAAAACCATGTTACTTATCATTCTCAAGCTTATCGGAATGATTCATAGGACTTAAATGTTGTCTGATTAAAAACCAGGCTAATAAGACCATTTTCTAGCAGATATGGTATTTCTTGAATGTGAACATTTCATTTTTCATAAATGGACCTTTTTGTTGCGAGTTCGAAGTTCCTGTGGATCTGAAGCCCTAATGATAGTTACATTTGCTAAATGTCTACAATGATAGCAGAATATTATGTAAGATAGATGGTGATTATGCTTTCAAGCATTAATGTGTATTGCATCAAAATTGACAAAAAAAAAAAAAAAACTTTTTTGTGTGCTTTTTCTTGTTAAATTGTTCATTGTCAACATTTGTAGACTGGAAAAGGTCACTGCTTCTCTCAGGTTTTTCATTTATATGCTTGTGTATTTGACAGCTTTGCTGCCTTGTCATTATTGTCTTTTTCCTTTAAGGTTACAGACACAGAAAAAACTCCTCAATTAGTGACTTTAAGTACATGCTTTGGATAAAAGAGGAATCTTCATTGTTCACTTACTAAAACCCTTTGCACTTATTAGAACACAAATGCCATTTTATCAATGATGTCATAATTGCATATTTGGGGGTAAAAATTGTGAAATTGGTTTTTCAAATTTCTCCTTTACCTGAGCACCCAAGCACATCTTTTTAATGCCAATTCAATGACATCATTATGTACTTTAAAACTCTACCAGCGTTTTTTTTTTAATAAGCCTTTGTATTTTTAATAACTTCTTTGTTCAGTTAAGCATTGTAATAAGGGGCTCATAACCCCATGACAAAAACATTAAAAACCAAAATGATGGCATGGGATTGAAGCTCATATACTTGTCGTCACCTATGCCAATTTTTATTTGTGATGAGATTTTGTTCAGGGATGATGTTACGCCCACTACCCATTATATCTCACCTCAAAATAGAAAGCTATTAAACTGACAATAAAAGCTTCAAGGTGTTATGCTTACTAGTAAGCTTTAATTTTTTTTACAAGCACCAAATACTCACTTATCATACTTACTTCACCAAAGTTATTGACGGCTGTCTTTGAATTGGATTAGCTGAAAATATAAATTTCCTTCTTAAGTTGGGCAAGTCTGCATCCAAAATGAAGAACAGCATGTCACTTTCATAGGGTACTGCTTGAGTATGTCTGTATGCCTGCACGTACCAGTACACACACGCATACACACACATGCGTGACATCCTTTCAACTGCCTACATAATTTTTACGTAACTACCTACACTAAATGTAAAAGTATATCAATGTGTCAGAATTGTTTTCATGTATGGATAAATATAGTTCTAAGTCTAACCCATGTTGCAGTATTCATGTATCAGCTGGCTGATAACTTCGTTTTTTTTTTTCTTTTTTTTCAAAAAATTCTTGTTGTACGCATATTTGCTCAGAAAAAAATGTGAATATTTAGTGGATAAAATTCTCTGCGACCCTGGTAGAGGGTTACTTGTACCTACCACGTATGGTATGTAGGTATCAAAGTATAGATGTATTTTGATATATCATGTAGAATCAATAGATTCGGTGATGAGGCCTATATGTAAGAATTTCCAGGATGTATCAAGAACCAATTTCTAATATTAATTTGTCTCAAAATGTACTAAAGTGCTTTTGGATAAAACATTAGAAGTATGATTTGATATTGAGGAACTGGTATTTGATCAACTAAATCCCAAAATATATCAGCAGAAAATTGTTATCGCTATGGATTAGTCCTGGCATTGTGATCCATTTCAGGAACCATTTGTCACATTTAATGTCATATCTTGACACATTTAAGTAGACTAGTGGCTGCTACATGGGTGTATTTTAGGTGCACTTGATCAAACTTATACTGCATTGCATTTATCAAAGGAAAAGCTCTCAGTCTACCAAAATAAATTAAATTTTGATGTACTGAGTACTCCTAAAATATAAGTCGAAAGTCGTATAAGAGACCAGTGGGAGATAATAATGATTAATAAGATTGAGTTGCTTCTAAGTTAAGACTGGTTTTCATTTCAGAAGCTGATGGTTTAGTTTCCAGAATACACAGTGCAGCAGTAAGGCACCAGTGGTTGTGATAGATGACTGTGACAAATAGAACTGCACTGCAAATGGGTATTGACATCTGATGCTGGCTTCAAGTACAAAAGGCTGAACTAAACCGGTGGGGCTCATATTTGTTGTTAACTAGGAGACAGGTAGGAAGCATTTGGTAGGTATAGTACATTTTCTGATCTTGGTGAAATTGTTTACTACTAGTAGGTTGTGGGTTTTATTTAATGGCCAGAGAAAGAAAGAAAAAATTGGGTGGAGGGATAGCAGCAGTGGGTATATAAGGAAGTTAATAACATGTTGTCACATTGTAAACATGAACTATAAGACAAGATAAGAAAGAAATACACAGTGCTTGTTCCATATTTAATCCAATGAATAAATAGATTAAGCTAAAGTTAGTATATCTATGGATGGGCATATTTTGTGGTAGATTTTGTTGCACATGACAATATAATAGATAAGATAAGACGGACTGCATTCAGAAACTTGACTGGTTGAAAAGAAAAAAAAATTAGTATTATGAAAAGGTTCTTTGCGGTATTGAAAAAAGACAATATCATACAATACATGTGTAATTAATATTCATGTCACCTTCATCCCAGTTCTCATGATAATTGGATAATGTTCTCAAATAGACAAGAGAGGTTAAATCCTTCAAATGTATGATTTTGTTCATGCAATACTGTCTCAAAGGAGTTCACAAATGTTGCATTTAAATGTATCCCAATACACCCCAAAGTATCTGTATGGTCAATAGATNAGAGGGTATTACATACAAAACTTTTCAAACCTTCTCTTTGTTGTTACACAAAAAGTCGTGAAAGTTCTTGAATTTTTTGTAAGTAGAATCCCCGTGTAAAACTTCAAAGTTTTTACTTTCTTTTTCCATAATCTCATGCTTGAAGTCTTTTCTTAATTTTTAGGCCCCGTACTATTCTTCAATTTTTTCTTCAAAGCTTTATAATGTTTTTTTTTTCTCGCATTTTTTACCCCCGAGTTCTATTTGCCGATAGTTCGTTATATCCGTTGTTTAACTAAGCATTTCTGTTTTTTATTAAAGCACCGTTGATCTCCTAATATTATAGTTTTTCTTCCCGCCTTCGAAATGTTCAGCGCAAATGCGGTGCCCTGCTTTTGATCCAAACTTGCTATATTTTTCTTTCTTTCTACCATATTTTTCATTCTAACGGGTTTGTTGGGAACTTATTAAACCTCATGTGTCGATCTCGCTTACTGTTATTGTAGTAGCGGGACAAGAAGCACGTAAACCCAGCCATGGTTTTAAGCACCGCTGTAAGTGTTTCGATGTAGCAGGGCTCCCCTACCCACAATGCAATTTCCATTTCCGGAAAAGATGAAAAAGGCTAATAGAGGTAATGTTTTAGAGAAAGTAGTTACCATTAATCCTTCAGCCAGAGGCATATTAAATTAATGGCCTGGCCAGGGGGATTTTATAAAATACGTATAATATGTGATAAATGGTAACAGATAATTTTCAACATTTGATAAAATATCCCTCATATTATTTTAGGTAACCAGTATCTTCTCATAGTTGACCAGCAGATAGAAGGCAAGTGGTCAGTTCCTTTGGCCATCATCACCATTGAGTTGTCTAAGCCTGCAAAAATGGGAGAGTTTACCAGTGGAGGTGGGATTGACCATTGGGTAGTTCCCAATGACCGTCAGTTAGCTCTAAGAGCCAGGTAAACTTGATAAAAAAAATGTTGACATAATGTTAACTAAATATCAGGCAGGAGGCACACTTTAGATCACCCTGAGCTTCAGAGATAACTTGAAACAAACCTCTACACTATAGCAACCCTTGTCATTTCAAGTAACCTCTGACCAGGTTCGTTAGGCCTGGCTCCCCGCCACTCAAATTTAAAGCCTTGGACTTATAGCAATATATTTGTTTTTCTTAAAACTAAGTTGTTAAATTTTCTGTTACTAATTGGGCCAAAATGGTTTTTGATAAATTTTAGGAAAGGAATTGGTTATCTGATAAAGCTAAAACGATATTGTTAGTAAAGCAGTTAGGTATTCCTTAGCCAGTGGCCAAATGAGATTGTAAACAGCAACAAATAATAAATTGTAATCTGTAGAATATTTACTCTATTTGCAACAGTGCTGTGCTTGGTTTGCCCTCAGATGACAATGAATAAGTTGATTATAAATACCAACAGTTAAAAAAATAATTAAATGAATATTGGTTCTTGCCTTTTGCTTCCTGAAACTTTATATCTTAGAACACTATCATAGTAGTTTCCTGTGGAACAGACTGAAAGTAATATAATCATTTGGTGAGCACATTTTCCGTTTGATAACAGTTTTAGTTGAAAATTGAAGGAGATTGTTTTTTAACCTCCTGGGTTTACTGAAACAATATGTTAGGTAACTCATCTTATTTGTAAAAAAATTCATCAAAGTAATGAGTTTTTCGCATCAATATATCCATTTATCTACCTTTTAAAGCCATCCCAAGTGAATAAATTCTCTTCAAATTGCAGTGCTCATTTCCTTCCTGTAATGTAGGATATTAACATTCATCTGCTTTCCAAACCGGTTTGTTTAGTTGATGAAGCACATTACATCACCTTTCCACCTGGCTTTAGAATTTGTAAGCAAGATCAAGATAAGTGCAGACTCAATACGTCAGCACATATATAGTGATTATCTGTATCTGTTGTTATTGCTTTTGGATAATGCATTTTGTTATGGTCACTTTGACTCTTATCATATAATGGGAAAGTTAGTTAGTGTACCTTGTATTACCCAAGCCTCTTAATAGTGTTCAAAAACAGGATATAAACACCAGGCTGTTGTATATTAAGCACCTTACTAACTCATTGAAACCATGGTAACTATGAATATGGTGCAATTTCAATGATTTCTCCCAAATAAGTTGTATTTTAGGTAAATTTGACAAAAACCACTCTGTAGATGATTTGTCATTTTTACTTGGACAACAACAAAAACAAAGTAAAAGGTTAACGTAAAATCTGTTTGTATGTATGGTTGGTTGATGACAAAATATGTCTGAAAAAAAAAGCACTGTCATTCACACAGGACATTATAATTTTGTTTCCAGAAGATAGATAACAAAAATTCCATAACACATACTATTTTCTTTATAAATACAAAGCATATTATGATATTGCAGGTTGGGCACAGGCTGGTCTGTCCATACCCACAAGCTTCAGACCTTCCACAAGAACCAGCAACTCAGTGTAGAGGAACAGGAACAAATTCTGAATGTCATACGCAGAGCAGAGAGGCTGGAGCTCATGGAACAGGAAAGGATTGGGTGCGTACTGAATTTGTATTAGAAATAAAGGTACAATTACAGGTTTATATTATGTTTCTATATATGTAGGTAGTTTTGCAATCCAGTTTTTCCCTACCCACTCAAAAAGAGAAGTGCTGGTAGTGCATGTAGAGATAGACTGTGGCCTAGTTTTACTTTCCAAATGGACGTGGGCTTCCCAAGTACAACTTCTTTTTTAACTTTTCATCAGCTTGTACCTTTCAAATACTTGATATTTGTTAAACTTACTGTGGTTTAGAAAGTGCAGCAGCATTTACAGAGGAAAAATGCAGAACTGGCTTAAACAGCCATAAGTCATTATAGGACCACTGCTGGTGACATACACATGCGTTGCTGCACAGTTGTCAGGGAGTACAGGTAGCCAGGAACACCAAATGTTTGGACAACATGATGTGGGGTTTCTCTTTACTGACAATTTGATATTTTCCTACAATGCAGCTGATATTTAGACTAAGGAATGATTGATCCAATGATCCACTATCACATAAAATGTAATACAGTGTTCACACACCTGTAGACTGCATGTATGGTAGGTGGGCCCACAATTCTGGAAGATAAGTCTACATGTTTTAGGACAATGATATAAGAATTTCAGGACAAAAAAGTGCCTATGTTTTTCATCAAGTTTTATCAAAGAATGTATTGCAAGAATATCTTAAAAAAGTAATTAAAGGATGTCTTGGTCCAAGTATATAACCAATTCTTTTTTATGTCATGATTACTTCTTTCAGGGTATTGTAAGCCTGTATTATCATCCAGAAATAAGGTTTTCCTGCATATAATTTTTTAATAATGCATCTTTCCTTGCATTGATTTAAAACAAAAATCCCCAGGAAGATATGAAATATCAGTGTTTATATTTCTTGTTATAATCTATTAGCATAGGCAACTCAAAGCTTTGGTCATCAGTTTAACATCTTTCTATTTTGAGGCAAGATAGCAATCGGTATGAGGCACATGTTCATCCCTGAACAAGATTTTATCATGAAAACTGGCATAGTTGACCACAAATCAATGGGCTACAATCCTGTGCTGTCATTTTTGTTAAATGTTTTTGTTATGGAGTTATGAGCCCCTAACTACAGATTTTCATTTAACAAAGGTATTTTTTTGCTTTATTAACAATAAAGTATCCTTAAAGGCATGACAACTCTTCATTTTGGTGGGAAGAGTGCCATAAAATCAATTTTCCTGGGATAAACAACAATCTTCCCATACTTTCTAATGGTTAATGAATCCATTCCAACATTCAAAGATAGGCTGTTTTTATGTACAGACACAGATGTGTCTGTACATATTGCCATCACCTGCGTCTGTCGTCGCCGTCGCCGTTCATGTCGCCGTCGATGTCGCCGTCGCCGT
>NW_019773748.1:82800-308312 GCF_001039355.2 Lingula anatina
TTTATTATTAAAAACTGATGGTCTTTATGATGTTAAGCATTATGAAATATTGCATCAAAATAGAAGAAAACACAATTTTGGGTATTGCTGCCATGATGACCATCATGGGAAAACCATATTACTTATGATTGTCAAACTTTTAAAAAAGAAACACAGGACTAAAATGCAGCCTGAGTTGGAAAAGCAGTCTAATTGACTTCTTTTTCTGGAAGTTTTACATTTTCAAAGTGTGAACTTGAACTCCCATGGGCCTGAAGCCTTATGCTTGTTACACATTTTACTTACATTGGTATTACCTGTTGAGCATAATTAAAATTTGATGTTGAATTTGCAGTTTAACATAATGTACTTTTACATCAGAATTGACAGTAGCCTATTTTGTTATTTCCTGCTTTTTGTCTGTACATTTGACAGCTTTGCTGCCTTGTTTTAAAGTGTGGTTTTTATAATAATCACTTAAGAGATTATTACATAAAAAGAGATTATTACGTAGGATAGCCATCTATGAAGGTCTACCTCGTCTGATGACAAAAACAGATTACAAAATAATTGCACTAACTGCAGCTGTTTTAATGGTAAAATGGAATTTATTATATTTTCTATGTGTTGTTTTCAAAGTATTTACTCTGGAATATTGAATCTTATATTGTTATCCCTTTAAGATCGCTCTTCATATCTGTTAAGCAATGATATTCTCCACTTTGTAATTATTGGACTATCATTTCCATGGATAATGTCACGCAATTTATCTAAAGATAACCTTTACCGTCTTTCTTTTAAATATGAGAGCAGGAGCAAGTTGTGTGTGTTATAACCTTTACTGTATGCACATTTATTAACTGTAGTGATATGTTGTAAAATGTAAAACATGAACAAGCAGTGATTGTGGTTAGGAGACAGAAAAAAAGAATAAAATGGGTTTAAATTACCTTAGCCAGCTTGTCTTAAATGGGTGGGTGGGACAAAAGAAGGAAAATATTTGCTAACCTATGGTGATCAAGTAGAAATCATTCAGAGAGGTATTTCATGATGTCATATGAGGCTAGAAAATGTGTGAGAATCTGTGTGAGGTGGGGCAAACCTTTTGGCATCAAGAGTGACTGTTGCCATAGAAATCAATACAAAAAGTGGCATGCAAAACGTGGTTAATTTGCACTATTGTTCAGTTGGCTGTTATTCAACAGAATGTAAGAGAAAACGAAAAAAAATCTGATTATAATTTTTTTTTTGCATTTATTCATTGCCCTACTGCACTCCCTAGTTTCCCATGTTTACTGACCCCACTCTCTTCCAAATCCTGCAAAATCCTGCTTGATTTTGTATAAAGCTGTGAGACTTAGGGCTGTCTCCTATGATACCCACAACATGACCTCCAGATATACACATAGCACATACTTAGTTCAGCCATCTCAACTTAACTGGAAATTGGCTTTAATTATGTCTTCATACTCTATTTTCTACCTTCATTACTTTTTTGTTTTGATTATTTCCATTCCAAGGGCATCTTTAATTAAGATGAGCCTCCATGAAAATAGTGTGTCAGATATTATTTGTTAAGAAATTGGAATAAAGAGAGAGATTTTGAGGAGGAAGCATAAGAATATGTAGCTTGCGTGAAACCCAGCTTTTGTATCACTGCTGTTATAAACTCCAATAATCAACTTGATTGATGACTTCACTTTTCCCATTATCATGGCTAACCATCAGTTCTGCCTGACATTTTTTGGCCAGAAATCAATCTTCAAATGTCATCATCAGTAAAAAACACCTTATGTTCTTTAATCCAAGTAGTTGGTGAATTAACTTTTTTTGTCTCAAGAGAATATTGTATAAAAAAAGGATGATATTTTTTTAACAAAAAAAGTTTTTGAAATCTGCTCTAATCTTTCAAACCAATGCCTTTCTTGCATTGTTAAAGAGTGTATGGGCCTGGTAAAACTTCAGCACAAAATGTAGCAAACTAGTGAAGGCAAGCAAAATCCCCTGTAGCATGATTAATGTTAGTAATGGTACAGCTATACCCTCTACCAGGGTGGCAGTTATTATTGTGGACATATTTGCTGAGGCGACCCTGTTACGTTTGGCCAGGAGGAAACAATTAACTCTGCCCACGCGCTTTGTACTCGCTCTGCAGGAGCTCAGTGAGAGTTGGGCTTCATGTCAATGTAATTAACGCTTGTTACGCAACCTGCCTTGTCTTGTCTGTCTGCTAAAAGGCTGTTTTATTGTCACAGATGAGCAATTAACTATCTTAAATGCTATTGTACTAAATTTTCTGTAAGCTTTAACTTTAATTTCCTAGCCACCAAAAAGCTCATGGAAATGGCTTGAAAATCAATTCATTATGAATTGTGTGCAAACCATTTACTACTTAACTGCCACTGACTCCCTTCACTTTCCCTGCACCATGAGAAAGGTTGCATTATGTACGTTGGGTATGTAATTTTGTAAAGAAAAATGTATTTGCACATGAGGATATACAGTGAATTTTCCTGTTGAGTTTGGTTTCTGGATTTCTGATTTGTCTTGTATAGCTTCAGGTGCCAGTATCTCTTGGTCAACACCTGCCAAGGTCAAAAGTAAACAGGCTTCATCAAAACAAGTCTGTAATCTTGAGGATCCTAACCATATTTAGAGCGCATTCTCAACGAATTAAGCCAGGCTTTACAAAGCCGGTGACCTAAAAATGGCGGACGTACATGAAAGAAAAACCGCCTAATCTTTTAATAGTCTCTCCGCCTCTCACACGCCTCCCCACACGTCGTCCCTGCGGGGTACAGTAATTAAATCTCGGCTCCGAACATTAATATTTCCGTGAATATCTCTGGTGATATTATCTCCGTAGATAGTCGATTCATTGCTGCTCTACGGGCCAAATTATTCCTTTTTCGTCTCTGTTTTCAAAGATAATAGAACAGAAGAGCTTTTTTCCTTCGATCGCCTTCAGCCGCCATGCTTTCTTCACCACGAGTTTAACTGATGAGCATGCGCAC
The DNA here is from genome assembly GCF_001039355.2 of Lingula anatina. Next base: position 85,794 of record NW_019773748.1, read on the forward strand.
TTAATATTTCTCAGGTAGCTTCCGCATGGCGAACGGAGCCGAGATTTAATTACTGTACCCCGCAGGGACGACGTGTGGGGAGGCGGAGAGACTATTAAAAGATTAGGCGGTTTTTCTTTCATGTACGTCCGCCATTTTTAGGTCACCGGCTTTGTAAAGCCTGGCTTAATTCGTTGAGAATGCGCTCTTAGAGGCCCGTGAAGAATCTGTTCAGTGTACAGTTTGTCCAGAAGTGCTGTTGTGGATGGTTCTCACAGAATAATACAGTCAATTGATATTGATTACATTTCACTCATCACGCAATCTATTGATTTCCACCAGTGGATGAGGGGCTACAATTAATGGGGCATGATAGCCCTAGAATTAACATGTCTTAACAGAGTTGTACACATTAATGTAGAGATGGATGGATGGATTGGGTCTGCAATGGTTCAGGGATGTCCTGTTCCATTTGTGAGTTCGAAAGCCGTTTTGTTCATCATAAAAGATTTGGAATTTCAGTCATTTCACCCTTTCTTGCATTTCCCACTTGAAAAGTCATCCACATTTGCTGCAGTAGATAGTTTGTACAATCTCTTTCCACACACTAGTTTTGTAGGCTTTTATTTTCATTATGACGAGCATTTTATTATGGTCAGCACATATTATGGTCAGCATCAGGTCCATCTCAGCTGTCATCAACTTGGATCAGTGCAGTTGTTAGAGCAGCAATGAGCATTGGAATTTACATAAAAATAATTTCATATTCAAATGATATTACTTGTTTGTTTGTTCCTTACCTTGTAATTCACAAATTGCATTTTTCAGAAATTGCGTTTTACTTTACTACGTACTAGCTAGAGAAAATAGCTGTTAGTACTAGAGTAACAACGAGCTTTGCTAAGTAGTTTGCACCTCATGTAAGCAAATGCTCTCAAGTAGCTTTTAAGGTTCAAATGCATTGCCCACTTTTTTAGATTATGTAACCACCTTATAACCACTATATGGTTCCTCTAAAAGTGACTCTGTCTGGTATTATCCCATTAATGTACTTATCCCTTCCTCTCTACCATACGGAGACTTATGACACCATTTTTGTGCAAAAATTCTTGCTGTACTTTTGTGATGAAATGTAAAAGAAAACCAGTTATCCCAACTGGTGAGCATTTTCTTTGTTTTATTATTAAATCAACTTCCAAACTTTCTGAGGACTAAATGCTTGTTATGTAATCTGAGAAATGTGAACAGCTGATGAATAGCTAGAGAAATCTCTGTGAATATATAGTGAAAATGTTACCCTCAGGCTGGTAGAAAGTACTTTACTCAGCCGGTGGTACATATATATATATCCAGGAGGCTGCGCCTCTCGGATCTATATAGTTGGTTATAAAGTTCATGGTTGAAAATGTGAGATTTATTTCATATGATATACAGTGACACAAACAGCTACAGTCTACTTGATTAATGTGAACTTGATATACCATGCACTCCACATTACTTATAATCATGGATGTTCCAAAATAGTCTCAGAATGATGCTAACCACCTGAGCACACCAAGAGATTACTGCCTCTGGAAATGCATTGAGTATTATGGGTAGAAGAACTCATTCTGGTGTAATTTCATATTTTAACATTGAGCTTAATAATTTCAGTCAAATAATTACATTGCATTTATTACTTTATTAGTTTATTTGGTTAGAATAAATCAATGAATAACTGTATGTTTGAAAGACTAATGATTTACATTGGCAAAATTCTTCTAATTTTTTTTTTTTTTTTTTTTTTAGTAATGATTTTTTTATCTACAGATGAAAACCAACTTGCAATTGCAAACACAATATCTATATTATCTACATAAGCAAATTTATAACTGTCATCCCTTTTGAAGATTAACTCATTTTTTCTGAGACAGGCTGTCAATTTTTGGGTTGTGAAATCTCCAAAGGCTCCAAATGTTAATGCATTTTTTCTGTAATATTTGTGAAGTGGATTTTCAACTTTTATAGATCTGATGACATTTTCAATGTGGATGACACCACCAGTGTTTTTACTCAACTTTTTAGTCTCAATAAAGTATTTATTTCCCCTTTTTAACTTCCACAAAAATGGATTTCCTATGTCTTATTTATCTGAAATTGTTATGAAACTAATTAAATATGACAATGTCATCAAGGGAGGGAGACTGGGAATTGAGCTCTGAAACTGGAAAAATTTACTGGACTAGGTACATATCAAGAGAACTTTTGTGCTTGTTTATGGGGGAATTAATTCAGGGTTTCTTTGCCTGTTTATTGGTAATTCAAGATTTTTCAAGAAATTTCCTGTTGGCATGTCCAGCCTGACTTTTATATGCTTTTTTGTTTTATGCCTGGGTCAGGTAAATTTGGCTGTCAAATGTTACTTTTTATTTGATGTTGAAAACATTATTGCATGAACACTTTTCAAAAATGAGATTTGTGCATGAAAACATTTTACTGTAGTGCGTATTCATCATGCAAAGTTAAATCCCCTTAGGGTTTTGGTTCTCATAAGGTGAGCACTGAAACTCGTGATTTAAAAAAGATTTTCAGTTTTTGTTAGGTTATAATATCAGCATTTTTTTTCAAGAAGAGAAAGATAGCATCAGTGCTGTGTATAGGCAAGCAGATCTGTTCATGATATAACACCCTAGAAAATGACAAAAAAAATGAAATTATTCTCTAGAAAGTGATAGAAATAATCTAGTGTTTGTATGGTAGAAAGGTTTCTCATTTTCCCCAATGGCTAGGAGAGCATCAGAGCTGGGATAATCCCTTGAGCAGTATACAGGCAAGCATTATCTGATCCTGAAACCAAAGAAAAATCAATATTTTTCCAGTTAAAAGTCTTAGTAATCTTATAAGACTTAGGAACTTGTGTAACATAGTTGTCTTCAGGTGATTAGGTTATCAGCTTCTTATCGAAAGCTCTGTTCAATGGTGTGAAACTTGTAATGGTTTTCAGATTTTTCTTACAGCAAGTTAAACAGGGGATTACTCTTATTATTGATCTACTGACCATACACTGGAACCAACTCCCAGTCGTGGACAGGGTTAATGATGCTGTTAAGGCAAAGATGTCACATTTTATGCTAAAGCTCCTCAATACAGTTGTTTATAGAAATGGCACTTTGAGAATGTAATTTGCACCTGGTTTCTATTGCCACAGGCTGTTAATTAATTGAATAATTTATTTATTTATTTATTTATTTATTTATTTATTTATTTATTTTATAGAAGTTCTCTGTGTGTGTGTGTGTGTGTATATATATATATATATCCAGTGATGTTTTAACTTTCCATTCTGCCCTGTTCGTATTTACACAGTTTTGAAAAATCAGTTCTTTGTGGGCCTGACAAGTTCCCTGTACAAAAATGTTTCTAAACTCAAATACTTTTAGGTGACAAGGCATGCTGTCTGTACATAGCCCTAGTGCTGCCATCATTTATGTTTCCACACTGCAGCCCAGGATAAAATATTTGCTGCCGTTGCATGATAGAAAATGAAGCATGTGATTTATTTGTATGCATGATAAATATTAGCTTTCTGTTAAAGGGTTATTGTCATTGCAATAAATGAAACACTTTTTGTCCCAATTATTATGCCACTTTTTTATTTTATCTTTGAATCCAGAAGAAATGAATTAAAGCTAAATACACCATTCTAATTTCATCAAAGACTCTCAAAATGAGAAGAAAATGAAATTGCTGGATGCTATCTACATGTATGCCTAGGGAATTAGAGTGGCACTAAGTGCCAGCATATATTGGCTATATATTATTTTGGACCATTGGCTATGCCTATGTGATGGCTGCCAGAAGCTGGTTACTGTATACTATAGCACCAGCTCCAAGATATGTTGTTATTATCCATGGGCAAGTCATGTCAACATGTACTTATTTATCTTATATTGAACATGAGGTTTACATGCCTCCTTACTAACCACAGGCAATAGTTTTGTTTTTTTTTATACCCATTCTGAATATGAAATATTTCTCATTTAATTTGTCAGTGCTCCATCAGGTTATTGTTTTATGTGCAACAAATAGAGACAGTGTGGAGATCAGAAGTAACATGCCTTGATAAATCACTTTACAGATAATTCACCTGTCAGTGGTCATTACTTTATTTAAGTAACATATAAACCATAGAGATTTTGATAAAGATCGGTATGTTTTTTCATAGAAAGAAAGGTTACATGTAAGACATATTAAGATATGGAAATTATGAGGTAGAAAAAAATTGTATTGAGATGTGAGGTTACATTCCCATCCATCACACTATTTTTATTTATTTATTTATTTATTTATTTATTTATTTATTTATTTATTTATTATTCGGGGGAGGGGGGGATCAATTTTGCATTGTTTTTCTACTTACTGGAATATTATGTACATTTATATTTTTTCAGGAGGCTGGTGGAGAGATTAGAAAACATGAAGAAAAATGCTATTGGCAGCGGAGATTCCCAGTGTGTACTATGTGGTGATACCTTTGGCATGCTTGGTGCTTCACCAACTTATTGTGAAGACTGTGGAAAGGTAAAAAAAAATAATTGCTCTCTCCCCCAGCACAATGGAAATCATTTTGCTGGCTGTTGGCACTATGTGGTGTCATATGAGACTAGAAAATGAGAATTTGCATGAGGTGGGGCTATTACAAATCTGATTTAACTGTGCACTGGGAATATCATCGTTGAAAGCAATACCAAAGTACCATGCAAATCAAATGGTGAATATGCACTAATATGTAAAAGACTGTAATTCTATAGAACTTCAGAGAAAACCAGAAAAAATGTCTGCAAATGATTTCATTCAACTTTAATTTGTTGTCACACTGCACTTGCTTTTCTGCCATTATTTTTGACACCATTCTTCTTCTTCTTCTTCCTGCAATGCCTTGCTTATTTTTACTGTAAATCCCCATATTTTTGGTCACATTGGATGATTCCCATTGAAGTCAGGTTATCTGTCGATCTGTCAAACTGCCCAGCTGTTATTAGACACACCTTTCTTTGGACATATCACCTTCTACAGTTTCTCTCACCTAATGTTGATCACATTTGATAAATTAGATTAGATTAATTGCTCCTGATGGGTATGGAGAATAAAATTCAAAGAAAATAGAAATCATTCAATAACTGCACTTGGTGTCTTTTTACATGTTTGCAATTTATAAACATTACAGCATATTTTTGACTCTGAGCTGAAATGTCATGTAGATTTAATTACATGACTCGATCTAACAATGTAAATAATCTGAAGGTTATTGCCAAATGCCGACTTGAAAATACAACCAATAAATGTTGGAATTGAAAAGTACCAGCAGATCATAAGATAGATAACATTAAACGACTTTTCAGTGGGAATAGAACTGCAACAAAAGTAAACACTGCACCTTATTGTAGTGTTTGCAGACTGTTGGTATTTTATGATAGTTGCTATTGAGGGCCATCATAAATATTGCAGAATGGAAGAATATGATATTGGTCAGAAAATAGAATGTGTATAGAATGTGTAGGCAGAAGCATTTATGGAACTAAATTAACTGATGTTGAAGCAGTGACCAAGACACCACTCACTTAAGGTCCACTAGGTACACCTTACACCATTTTTTCCTTAGAAATATTCTTTCATTTTGTTTTTCAATTTTCTTTTTTTATTATATTTGAAATTCTACTCCTCTGGTCCAGAAGCATGCTTTTTCATTTTAAAGTTATAAAAGTTTCATTTTTATACAAAGTGAAAATAGACTGTTTGAAAGTGGTCATTAGGTAAAAGGAATGAAAATATATGTTTGACTAAGTAGTCAGTTGGTGAGAAAAATTATGTTATTGTTGTTCTTTTACAAAATCTCATGAGTGAATGTTTTAAGTGGCTTTCTATAGCTTTAGGTTTGCAGTGGTTGTGTGGTCTTCAGGAAATGTGGGTGGAAAGCTTGACATCTTATGACAACCTGGTGTCCTAGAAGCACTATTTAAGTGGTATGAGATTTCACATGACATTTTTCAGCAGTTGTTGTTATTACACTTTTCTGCTTGTTTTTGACTTTTAATGAATACCCACAAAAGGACAGGGCAGATTTTTTCTGTATTGTGTGGCTATTTACATGCAGCATGAGTATTTTTACATAGAGTTACATTTCATTGAAATATGTGCTTCTAAGAATAAATTTACAGATGTGTCATGATATTTTACAAAGGTATCTTCCTTTAGATTATGAGAGTTTAAATTAGAAGAAAAGACTTTTTAGAGTTTTGAATTTAAAAAAACTTTATTTAACCTCATGCTTTAGCAGGCCTACCCAACTACCAGACTCGGCACCGAATTTTTCTGAATTCACCGGTAGATCAGACCACACCACCCGTTTTCAAGGTGTGTGTCAGATCGCATTACACAGTATCATACCCTGAACAAATTTTGAGTGGTGATGCAATGCTTTTCAACCCCGCTGAGAATCGTCACTATCACATCGCATACTAGGCAAGAGCTGTGTCGCGTCTGATACTGTGTAATGCGATCTGACACACACCTTGAAAACGTGTAGTGTGGTCTGATCTACCGGTGAATGCAGGATCATTTGGTGCCGAGTCTGGTAGTTGGGTAGGCCTGTTTAGGTTACAGTGCCATGGTTGTTGTAGTTGTCAGTAATGAAGCTGTTATGATAGGCAAATAAAGATTCAAATCAAAATTAAAATACATAGGAAAAACTCATGGCTATATAGTGTATTGAACATGACAGTCGAGTTAGAATTTATCTGCCAGTGTATCTTCCAAGTCAAATCATACTAAGGCAGAGGCAGTTCTGGGTTATGTGGCATGACAGTAATGTTTGACTTGTGAGGATAAATTGAGCTGAAACAGCCCAAAACAATAGGATTTTAGCCTTGTGTTCACAGTCATCTGAGCATTAACTAAGGACCAGAGCAAGGCGGTCAAAATATTGATCAAATACAACATTGCAGAATAATCAATCGAACATTTAATGCCAAGGAAGTCTTGCTTGTGAGCACACAATGAACACTGGCACCAATGCATGCTGCATTTCAGATAAGGGAAGTTTGGAGATTGGTATTGTCAGTCCTGAATAAAGAAAAGTTCTCGGAGAAAACTGCATTTATTTCCTTGGCATTATTATCGGATTATGCCACAAACTAAGCAAACATTGATTTCGGTGCACATTAAGTATGGAATAGACTGATACTGAGTTTTTTGTCTAAGTTTCTTCGAAAACAATTCTTGTGGAAGAACACAAATCCTGTTCATTGATTTTTGATTAAGTCAGTTAAGACATTAAAATGATGAATCTCAGAGTACAGGTCATTCTGCAGTATTATGATGGATACAGAGGGAAAGGCTAAAAAGTTTGACTCCTTGTTCCAACTGCTATTGTATCTATTTTAAAATAAATGCTATAATGGTAGTTGCAATAAGTTAAAAAATTATCAATGGTAATTTTATGGACCCTAGCTTTAGATATCAGATTTAATTAATCCACACAGTGCCACCTGCTCAGTTAAATTGCACAATGCCTACTTTAGCCGCATGAGGAGATCTAGATCCCGACACAGCAGCTCCACCTGCATTTTTAAGATTCAAACACAGATTTAGGTGGATAACTTGGTCAATGCACACTTTTTCTTTTTCACTTGTTTGGACTTATTATATAAATTCCCACCTTCCCACAAGGTATCCTACTATAACTGTATTCAGAACACATTGGCTAGTTTCTCAGGGTATAATAACTGAATTATTAAATTGTCATTCAGTTTTATTGTTAGTTTTTTATATATTTCATTTTGGCCTACCAATCCTAAGACCATGTTCTGGTACTTTTAAAGCTTATAAGAGTTTGTATTAGTTGTTTAGTATGGTTAGTTGTAAGGTAGTCAGGCACCATTAAGCTTTTGTAAAGTATAAGGTGAAAGCAGAAAAAATTAACTGCATAAAGGAAAAAAAGTAAGCCCTAAACAACAATTGATTTTTCCAGGATACAGAAAATTAGCTGGTCTCACAGTTTGAGAAATAATATGCTGTTCAGTATGGCAGGGTTCCTGCCGTCAGTAGCTTTTAATAGCATCAGGAAGTGCATGCTTTATTTATTACTTTCTTGAAAGTTCCCATGATGAATTGGCGAACTTGATTGATTTCTAAATGGTTTTGCCTTTCATTTTGTAATTTCATTTAATTCAAATGATTTATTGGGTTACAGTAGATTAGGTAACATTTGGGAACGTTTCTACACCATTTCGTGGCTTTTTTCTCAAAAAAAAAAAAAAAAAGGTTCAGGTCTTTGAATAATTGAAAGAAAACTAACACTGTTTAGAGATAATTGTCTTTTCCATGTGATTATTCTTTACCTTATCACATGTTCCTGCAAATTACATTACTTTTAGGGTTTCTTGGGAATTACTTTTTCATGCTCTTTTCATTTCCTTAAATGATTAGCATGTTATCATGATATCTTCAAAATGTGATTTGTTAACTGATTTTTTTCATATGAATTTTATATTTCAGTTTCTATACATTTAGGGATATGCACTTATCTAAATAACCTTTCAAAATTTTCTCTCTCTTAAGGCTGTGTGTACCAAATGTGGGGTAGACACATTCAACAGCCACCACCAGCCATTGTGGCTTTGTAAGATCTGCAGTGAAAAACGAGAGGTATGTTAACAAGGTTACTAATGTGTATAAATTGGAAACTGAAAAGTGGTAAATATTATATTATACTCTGTATAAATCATTTATGACTCCTCCATCCCAGACTACCACATACATATTCCCATTCAAACCAAGAAAACATGCAACACTAAATATTGTTTGTTCCAGATTTGACCAAAAAGTCTGCTTTTATTATATAACCCCACTAATGAATTGTCCAAATTGCTTTAACAATATAACAAATTGTTTCCTGTATTAAATGTTATGGCCTTAAGGGATGAAAAATAATATATCAAATATTCAATAAGACTGATTATTCTTAATATTTATGATGTAAAGAGTCAGCATATTAAGTTATTATTTACAACCAATTCTGCACCTATTTTATTTGTGGGGTTGCTAAGAGGCCAATACAAACTATGCTATTGCAAGGTACCTAATACAATTCTACATAAGTACCGGTATGATAATGCAGTTACTGCTCAAGTGGCCTTACCCCTACTCCCTTTGTTTTAAAGGAAGGGGGTGGGGGTCAGTTTTCCCACATGCTCAAAACAGCTGGAAGGATGAACTCTCTATTATTGCCATGCCTTACTTGAAGATCAGTATGATAGTTAACTTTTTTAGATTTACTTTTAACTAGATGTATATTGTATAAAACCAGATTAGATTGGTCAGCAGTATTTTCTGGTGTTTAATGTAGACCCCAAAACTACATCCTAAAAGAAGTTGTTATTTTAATGAATATTCTCCAGTAAAATGTATTCTATATATATTTAGATATTTTCCATCAAAAACCCGCAGTATTACTGGTTTGTATGAAGTCCTGTAAATAGATTCATTGTAATTTTTCCAGTAATGCCTGTCAAAATTTCAGTTTAGCTAATAGATAAATACCATGTAAAAATTTCAGCTATGGAAAAGGTCAGGGGCATGGTTTTTCAAAGGACTGCCTAGATATATAATGCCAAAAAAGAAAACAGAGTTGGACAAGGTGCCGGGTAGAGGGGGTCATCCAGGTCAAGGACAGAGGTCAAGGACAGGGTCACCAGCTCCTCAGTATAACACGTGGACCAGAGGCCGTGGTAAGTGTTAATTTTTAGGAAGATTTGACAGATGCCTTTGCCAACTGGGAATGACTTTGTTATTCCTGGCCAAAATGTGATTGAATGTACTCTTTCATTTATATTTAGTCACTTCAATAAATTAAGGGATTTCTTCTCTTTTTAAGAAGAAATGGAGGACTTGTTAGTTTTAAGGGGTTTTGTTTTCATTTACTGATAACATGGAATTCATTATTAAATTGCTAGATGTATATAGTTAATGTGAGTTTTTCTCTTTGCAGTCCAGTATGGTGAAAGTACAGATGAGCAAGAAAGTTCAGAAAGCTCTGATGATGAGATTAATATCAGCAAAAGAAAAGTTCGAAGACAACAAGATTCTGGTGAGCAAAAAAGAAAAACAAACTGCATAAAATTTTCAGTAACCCAATTATTTACCTTTTATCTGTTAAAATTATTTTAATGGTGATTTATTTTATTTTTCTGGCAGAAACAAACATTTGCAAAGGACTCCCAGAAAGGATTGATGAATATAGATGAAATATATATACACTTTAATGAAATGAAATCAACAAAAATGTGTCCAAAAGTCCTGTGTTTTTGTACTGAGAGAGGATGGCAGTTAGTTGTTTGTATAACTTTTTAATCAGGTTTTGGTTTGTTTGAAGTTTTGTAAGTATGTAACTTTATTTTGATAACTTTTTGATAGAGAAATTTTATGTAAATGTAATATTTTGTAAATTTTAGTTCTCTGTCCTGCAAGCGATTTTCAGAAAAAAAGGACCAGTCGCTATGTATATATTTATATAGCTCTGATATATAAAACATTTGGTCTTATATAAGATTATTACTAATATTTGTTTCAATAACACTTTTTATATCTTTTAAGTTTACTCAGTGAAAATCATTAGTTCTGTGTCAAAATGCATAGTTTTAATGTAAGAAAATCCCCCTTTCATCTATCAGATAGCACCTTAAAGGCATTATTCTTACAATACATGATTCCACTCCTTACCAGCAGTTCCAATGCTGATATTGTCCACCTCATCTGACTCTTCAAGTTGTTTGGCAGAAGACGAGGCAGAGGAAGATGGCTATAGTTCTGCAAGTTTAGAGGATGTTTTCTGTCAAATTCAGAGGCCTTTGATTATACCCAAAATTATTGGTAACATTTGATGACACATGAGTGCATTTTGTTAATTCTTTTTTACTACTCATGTGTGAGCTTTCTTTTGGCTTTGAAGTGCTGAAAACTGACATGAAGTGGATTTTTTTCGCCAATGCTTTTATAACCATATCTACACTTCAGTGGAACATATTTATTTAGGGTGCATACTATTTTTTATTTGTTCATTTGTAGTGTTTCTTTTGTTTTTAGTTTTATGCCATTTTGTTTGTTTTCTTTTGTTTGGTAGAGTCTGAGAGTGAGATGTCCACCACCAGTGATTTCAGGCCCTGGGCTAGCAGAGGAAGTATGGGAACAGGTATTGCCAGCTCACACACAAATTTCTATTACTGTGGCCATGTTTATTGAGATACATTATTAGAGCACACAATATTTTTTCACAAAGTGAGCTTACAATAATTTAGGGACAGGGAGCATATTATTGTAACTTGCATATACTACTATACTACCCTGTTTGTTATTTGGTATAATTTATAACAAAGGATTTAACAAAATTGATGATAGTTTTCTAATAAAAAAAGAAAAGATGTTTTGTAGAAAAAGCATTAGTTACTCTGTAACCTCCCCTTCCATATACACCCGCTGGATAGAAACAGCTTTAAATGATTTTGGTAGAATATACCAAATTGATTAATGTATCCAGCATCTAGTGTTTTATATTCACTGCCTGGCATCACGAAAGTGTAAAACCTCACACCAAAGGAACTGAAGTCAGTTAATAATCGAAATGGAAAAAGCACTTATATTAATATGGATGACTAAAAATCATCACATTGTGTTAATGGACATGTTACATTAAGTAATGAGTAAAACCTTCTCATTTGTGATGGCAATATGTAATCCATGAATTTTCATTGTGCTGTTTGGGAATCTGCCAGGAATTTATAGAACCAACAAGAATAATATGTATGCAATATACTCATATATATATATATATACACATTATGTCCTTTATCAAAATATTGAATTTATGGTTAGACTTTTATCATTTTTCGGTAAAATGCAGCGTGACGAAGTAGGTTAAGACATTAAGCATTAGCTGTTGTTTATGGCTCTTCTCATCTTCATGTAAATACAATTTGTGCATTCAAGTCTTAAATGTCAAATTATTGAATGATAATCTCTTACTATCTAAGGTATTATGTCACATTTCTATGGTTATTCATTGAAATACTATACATGCTGTTAGTCCTAGAGTTCACATGAATTCTGGGAGCTGATGTCTTAGTTTACAGTTTCTTGTGAACATTAGTTTAACAGTTATTTCACCAAGAAATTAGTTTTCAATAAATACAGGTTATGGCTTAATTTTGCAACAATTGCATTACGTTCCTCAGTCAATGCCCTTTTACATTATATCATCAGTGGTTTCCATCTGTACTTAAGTACCATTTCTTTTCATTCCATTCATTTCAGTTGAAAGTGATTCGGTCAGCATAGCCAGTAGTGGACGTCCCAATCCTCTAATGGCAAGTAGGCCACTCTCAGACAGCAAGACCAGCCTGGACAGCGGGCAGCTCCCAAGCTCTGGCCAAGGTACTGGTCAAGGCAGTTTGCCTTCAGAAGGCCCACGTGTACAGGAGTCCCAGGATTCAACAGTCAGTGACAGTGAGAGGTCAGCCACCAGTGGTGTGGGGTGTAAGTAGAAATCATTTCTTTAATGAAGTAATGATATTATACTGAAATGAGTTGGAGTACAGACAACAGCCACCTTGTCTATAAATAAGGTGTGCAAATACATGATTGAAAAAAATCCTTTCCTAATGTGGTGATATTTTTATCTTAATCTCTCTATCAGTCCGTTTTATTTATTCTATTTAGAAGTATACTTTTTTTTTCAAACCATTTTTACAACAAGTCTTTAGCAACCTTGGTGACAACTGTGGTGTTTAGTGACAGCTACAGTTTTGACAGCTGCGACAGCATTGCTAGTTGAAATGTAATGACATGTGACAGCTGTGGGGTTGTGACAATCACAACAAAGACTTTTAGTAACAGTGGCTGTTACAGTTGTCATCATGTGAACATTGACAACTGCATCAAGAGCCACTGTTGAAGTGATCTGGATTGCTTTTATCATCCTAAAAGTGATATTTATAGTGGCAGTGTACATTTAGAATGACTCCTGGTACTTATCATTTTGTGAAAAGAAAATTGAAACTGAATTCAGTGATATGTTTATGCAATAAATCCTTGCTTTTATTTCTAAATTGAATTTGAAATTCAATCTGAAAATCAAGTTAAAGGCTGATAATGCAGTATCTCTCTTAACAAATGATGTATAGCTAGACAAACTAATATTTTGGTCTCAAATCACTTCATACAAGAAAATAAGACATCTCTGCAATAGAGTCCAATAATTGATTTTTGACTTGGAAAGTTGATTGGAATCCCATCCCATTCTGGACAGATACACCAAACGTCTGAGTTAGGAAACCCCGTGAACTTGTAAGTGTTAATTAATTTTGTCCTTAGACCTTCTATTGTCAAACATGGCACATGGGTAGTTGAGCATTTATTGGCTTTATTGAGCTTGTTACATGGTATGCCTGAGATAAGCTTGCAGCAATTGAATTTCATCTTCAAAGCCTGGAGTTAGAACAGGAACACTGTGGAACCTGAAATAAATATCCTGTGCAATATCCTGCTTTTTCAATCTTCAACACTTAATGACAGCAGCAGTCATATTTTAGGAAATCTGAAGCATGTGTATCTTTAAAGTGTGACAGGCACACATATACTAGTGAATTCCAAGCAACAGAAATCTAAATTAAAGATTGTAAGATATTGCACATGAAACTGAAAGGAATAGTCTTGCTTTACTTTATCTATAGCTTGGGTTTCTGTAAAAATTGCTTACTTTTTCTTTCAAATTCTAACCCAACTTTGTAAAATTCAATTATTTCTTTCAATAATTCTTGTTTATGCTATCACCAATTTTATGCTTTTCACCCCTGTCTAAATTTCATTATAACATTATATATACCTATTGCCACCCCAGCTTTCAGCAGAGGAAATTCTCTCCAATCTGCAGACACTGGTTCCATTAAGGAAAAACATGAAGAAGAAGCAGATATTGATGATGCATTTACAAAATATGGGAAACATGAGGGAGAGGATGAGGATCAGTTATCATCCCCAGAGTCTGATGGTAGGGAATATAAATTATTTGGGGAAATGGTTTAATCTTTTGACTCTGAGATGAAATTACTTATTTCATATCAGATTTACAGTTTATTGATGTTGTGGTGCTTTGTGCTTGCTTTCTGTGCTTCGGGGAATTTAAATAATGGCCTTGATTTTGCTCCTGATACCTTTATTGATTTCTTTAAATTTAAATAGATGATCAGTTGTCTTATCGTAAAGTTAAGACATTGTCTGCTGCCTCAAAACAAGAATTGGTGTATGTCAATGATGGCCTTTTTGCTCTAAAATTAAAGGAGTCACTTGTTATTTTGGCCTCAAATACGGTGTTCATTTCAAAAGGATTTTGAATGTTTTCTCATCCAAAATAAAAGGAACCACATTTATCAGTTCTATTCTTTAACTTGAATACTTTTTGAACAGTGAAAGGCAATACTTATCATTCTCAGGTATTACCCTACTCTCTTGGTACTTAACATTTTCTACCTGTCTTATTTTTCCAACGGGAAGTGAAGAGCTAAAAAATAATTACCTGTGTGTGTGTGTGTGTGTGTGCGTGCGTGCGTGCGTGCGTGCGTGCATGCGTGTGTGTGTGCTTTCTGGGCTGAGTCTTCATATGTTTTTTTCTTTTTTAATTATTTTTTCTTTAAAAGTGATACAGATTTTGATGTCATTTCAGTCTCTCTAGGAACTTTGGAGTTCTCACTGATGTATGATTCCATGGGCAATGCACTCCACTGCACCTTAATCAGAGCTAGGGTAAGAACACATGCATCAAGTCTTGCAGCCGTCATGTTTTAGTATGTTTGACTGTAAATTCACACAAGTTTTTGACATGGAATGCACTTGTTATTGTTTAGCTTTTATCGTTTTCAAAGATATTTAACTATTTGAATGAAATGTACATTGTTTTGATGTTGCTGGTTTTGCTTACATTAAGACAGGGCACCATCTCTCTTGTTCTGCAAATGTCCCCTTGCTATGAAGATATACATCTATTTCTTGCCCCTCTACATCACTCTCCCCAGGCTGACATAAGTGAACTGTCTCATGGACTTAAATCTTGGCACCCATCCAAGTTGAACAGACTACTAGTACGTCTTGTCCAGTATTTCGGTTGCTGAATTTTTTCTTAAGTCAAAGAATACAGTTGAAAGTCTAAGCATAAAGTTGATTACTAAAACGTATTGCCATGATATGGGATTAGATTATCCCGAAGGGAAATTATACCCAGTAGTATATCATGAACACAAGTTCTGGAAGTATGTGAACATGGTTAATGATGATGAAAAGTTAATGGTTTCATAGCAATACATCATTTCTGTGAGATTTTATTTCTGAAGTGGATTTTTTTTTTTTTTTTGCCTTACCCAAGTGGAGAGAGTAATCTTCTATTTTTTCTCCGTAACAATCAATGGTTTTTTTTTTCTGAAATCAAAAGAATATTCAGTGATTTAATTTGCAATTTTATCTTATCTATCGTCTTTTTATATGGTATATTTACGATTTTTTTTAAAATGTAATTGTCTTAGCAATCTTTGCTTATTTTAAACTTTTCCAACCCTCATTTAAAGAACCCTTCTGTCAACCAGTCCAGTTAACATGGGTTTTTACTTTCACTGTGGGTCTAATACCAACATTAGGAAGAAATAGAAGGACAGAAGGAAAGAGAAATGTCAATTGATAAAAAGGGGATGTAGGATCAAAACTCTTTTGATGTGTATTTCCATCTGAAAACATGGTACTCTAACCAACAGTTTCATTTCAAGACCACTTGATATTGTGCAGTGTATCAACAAACAAGAATTCATATCATGTCTTCGTGTAAATATTTTGTCATGCACCCATATGGGAGCAATAAACCAGTCAGTTGCACCACACACGTATATTTATTAAACTGGATTTGAAAAAAGTGTTGCCTTAGCATGAGCATTAATATTATCTTGTTGTGTGATTGTTATGTGCATGAAGACATGCGTTGTTGTTATAATTATTATACTTGGTAACATGAAGTAGCACTGCATGCTGCTATTTCTATTAGTGTGTATTAACCCATAGGAATGTATGAGAAGGCAGATTTAAGTTGTAGACTGCACAGTAGGTCTGTACTCAGACGGCATAACACAGAGTTCAAATTGCACTATATTCTAGGCTCACTCTTAACTTCGAGTAAGTTGGCTTAGATATCTTTGATTATTTGATACCATTTTGTATAATGAAAAATAAATTAAAAATTTTTAAGAAGTGCCTCAGTTTATAATGAAAGAGTGAGCCTACGGACATTAACATCACTGTAGTTAGTGTTATGTTGAAGTTATTACAATAAGGTAATAAACATCTGTATATATTTAATGTTTTATAAGTTAACAGTAGGATTTATGTATCATATATTTATATTTATATATCTAGAACATTGTGTAACCAGTCTAGCTCTATATTTAAATCATCATGCACATATTACTTGTAATGGCAGCTTGAACAAGGATGCTTTATTACTATTATTATTTCATTGTCTTTTGTTTGTTATTTTTTTCAAAGCAAAAAGTGTGCTACGAGTAACTTGTTTTATGCAAATACATGTAGAAAAAATGATTGCTTATGTGCTCCTCATATTATTCTAAATATGCCAAATTGACCTATCTTAAATATGAATCACACCAGACTGCATAACTCACTGCTTCACAACTTTTTATTCAACTAAATGTGCTTCTTGGCATTGCTCTTTATTTGCTTATAAAATGTAGAACTATATTGTCATTTAAGTGGCAAATTCTTGAGGAAATAGTTTGGCAATTGCACCAAAGTAATGTATTAAATGGTTGTTAATTGATTCACAGTTTTCAATGTTACTTATATATTGAAGAAGATAATTAAAATCTTGTATTTTCTTTTAAAAGAGAAATAATAAGTAGAAAATGGAAAATAATCTATTTCTTTATAGCATTCAGAGTGAAGTAAACTTGGTTATTCATATTTTGTAAACTTACAGTGTGTTATGGTACATGAAGCACTTAAAAGCAGTTTGAAAAAAATGTACACATATAAACTTTCTTTATACATAATCCCTATGTGATGTATGCTGTGAGCCCAAATTCTGCCCCATATATATATATATATATATATATATATATATATATGTTATGTTATCAACCTGAACATGAACTGATTAAGTCTATCCTTTGCTTCACGTGTATGCATATCTTCCCTTGCTTGGTGTGGCTGACTTAAACAGAACCTCAAGGTTAGTATGTATATAAATAATAAGGAGAAGATGAAGCATTCAGAATACTTATGCAGATTTTTCAGAATGATATTGTGTTTGTCATTCAGTTTAATGTTGACTTGTGATGCATTTTTTCAGTGTATAAATTTTATGCACTCAAATTTGATGTATCCATATATGAAACACATTGTGTAGTGTAGGCCTGACCATTGTAAATAATATGAGGTATTGGTGATAAAACCAAAGTCAGTTTTGATTTATATGACAATTAAGGGAATATCTATTGCATTTCATATTGTGCTCAGTTTAATTGGGTGGAGTAAAAATGCACCAAATATCTCGAAAATCATCAGGTCAGTGAGATGTATGCATTATCTGAAATACCTTTCCTTATCATTCACCTTCTGTGGCTCGCATTTAGGGAAAACTTGGTTAAAATGTTCCTATTTTACCTTAGTATTAGCCTAAGGGCAAATTGCCCCATCCTGATTAAAAATGTAATAATCAACTGGGAAAAGACAGAGCCATCATCAAAAAGACTACTTTATGCCAGCATTAAATATTTAAAGTACATGTTTTGTATTGAATGCCGCATGGCTGTGTAGGAGGCCTTTACTTTGAATCAAAACTTTTTTGTGCCAGAGGGAACATTATACAGTAGTACATGTATGGAGTGAAATTGTGCTGAGCTATAATTATTTGAAAGTTTTGTGCATTTTTATCCACCTTTATAAATGAAAGATGTAGAGCGCATTCTCAACGAATTAAGCCAGGCTTTACAAAGCCGGTGACCTAAAAATGGCGGACGTACATGAAAGAAAAACCGCCTTATCTTTTAATAGTCTCTCCGCCTCCCCACATGTCGTCCCTGCGGGGTACAGTAATAAAATCGTGTCTCCGTTCGCCATGCGGAAGCTACCTGAGAAATATTAAGTGCGCATGCCCATCAGTTAAACTCGTGGTGAAGAAAGCATGGCGGCTGAAGGCGATCGAAGGAAAAAAGCTCTTCTGTTCTATTATCTTTGAAAGCAGAGACGAAAAAGGAGTAATTTGGCCCGTAGAGCAGCAATGAATCGACCATCTACGGAGATAATATCACCAGAGATATTCACGGAAATATTAATGTTCGGAGTCGAGATTTAATTACTGTACCCCGCAGGGACGACGTGTGGGGAGGCGTGTGAGAGGCGGAGAGACTATTAAAAGATAAGGCGGTTTTTCTTTCATGTACGTCCGCCATTTTTAGGTCACCGGCTTTGTAAAGCCTGGCTTAATTCGTTGAGAATGCGCTCGTAGTCATGTAGTGCAGAGTGCACACTGTATTATTTAACCTTAAGATTGAGTATTTGTATGTTATGCAGTTTTTTGTATAGATAAAAAATAGATTCCTCACAACTTTAAGTAAACTGTGTTTTATTTATATACACGTATGCACATTTTTGAAGTGGATTGGGCACTTTTCTTACAGTTGATAATCACTTGTGTTTAGATGGCAGGCAGGAAAGAGAACATGAAAATAATGGACATACCTTACCTTGCAACACAATTATGCAGTGTTTTCTGTATTTGAATGGGTACTGATATCTATTGCATGCAATGGAATTTATTATCCAAAATCTGTAGAAATGTAGGTCTTCATATATTTGATTTACACTAGTTTTAAATAAATGTAACAGAGTTGAATTATTGAGTCTTCTATACCAGTGAATTGGTAGTTGACTTGTGAAGACATCTTTCACCCTGTTCTTCAGGCTTTAAAAGCAATGGATTCCAATGGGTTGTCAGATCCTTATGTGAAACTCCACCTACTGCCTGGTGCCTCAAAGGTATAGTAAAATGGTCCCTTGGTCATTGGTGCCAGTTTTAAAATGGTTCGCTTTTAAAACAAGAAAGTGAAAATTTCTGTTATCCTAAACCAAGGACTCTAGGTTAATCTTGGGCAATATATTAATTGGGTTGAGAGTTCTATTATTCTTTTAACACACAAAGTTTTTGCTTCTGTTGAAATAACATATCGTGAATCCAAGGAAAATCCTACTTAAGCATTCTGAAATGTGTTCTGTAAAATTTTTTTCTGTCCCCAGTCCACTAAACTGAGAAGCAGAACTATACACAAAACATTGAACCCAGAGTGGAATGAAACGTTAACATACCATGGGGTCATAGAAGAAGACTTGCAGAGGAAAACATTAAGGTAATGCTTTGCTAATACAAATGAAATTGAAGTAAGGATATGTCTCTGGAAATTTTTAAGATGGTAGAAAAATAGATCTTTTCTGATTGAGATTTTTTTAGCAATCTGTAAGCTAAAAACCTCATTTTTGTAATGGAGTGCAGCTTTTCTCATCATTGCCTGGATAAATTGAGCATCTTGATTTGAAAATGGTCTGTCTTTTGGTTGGGAGATTTTTAGCTGGCATTTATGTTTCACTGGTAAGTTTTTGTCAAGGGAGTAGAGTAATTTAATCGATGTTACATTTTGTTAAATATAACAATTTTCCAGACTGTCTGTGTTAGATGAGGATGCATTTGGCTATGATTTCATTGGAGAAACTAGGGTACCACTGAAATGTTTGAAGCCACATCAACTCAAGAATTTCAATGTTTATTTGGACAGACAGATGCCGGTAAATAAAATAAAATGTTGTGAAAGGACCATTTGCTGTAAATATTATTAATACAACATACATACCCTTAGGTAAGAAGTAACACATTGTCGAGTATTATACATTATATTATTTCTATTTCATAAAGAACAAATATATATACAGGGGCGGATCCAGAGATATTTTGTGACAGTCTTCCAAATTATCTTTATTGATCCATCTTCCAATTTTGACCGTCTTCCAACAGAAAAAATTAGATAACCATCAACGTAAACTTGAAAATCTGACCGTCTTCCAGAAGACCCAGAAGAGGGCCTAAATCCGCCCCTGATATATATATAACAACAGAGTGCAAGAAACTACCCATTCCATCATGTAAATGTTAATATTGAAATTCCTATTCTATTGCGTACCTTACTAGCTGGAAAAAGATGATGACCTTGTTGCACATGAGCGAGGCAAGATCTTGGTGTCTCTGACATACAAAGCTTCCAAGCAAAGTTTGTTGGTTGGCATAGTGCGCTGTGTGCAGTTGGCACCTATGGATAGTAATGGATTCTCTGATCCATATGTCAAAGTGTAAGCGAAGAAGTTTGATTTGAGAAGTATTTTTAAGTCAAACTGAAATCATTTATGTGTGATAATATTTGAAAAAATGTTATATACTAGTACATGTTATAAAGCACTTTCATGCATTACATTAGGTAATGAAATAAAAATGATCACAAATGAATACAAGTAAGACAGTTTCAAAGATTATAATGATCATTTTACGATCAAAACTTTCTGAAGCTGACCACCTCCAATGTTTTGTTGCTCAGCACTTCTCTGTTCCTGCAGTTTTTATAACAATTCCTTATTGTTTGTAGCTACCTCAAGCCTGACAAAGAAAAGAAGTCCAAACAAAAGACCACTGTTAAGAAGAAGACATTAAATCCAGAATACAATGAGGAGTTTTTGTATGAAATTCCAAAACATGAATTGGCCCAAAAGACCTTAGAACTCACTGTGTGGGATAAAGATATTGGGAGACATAGTGATTATATAGGTAAGATGAAAGCATCTTATGTAACTTGTAAAAAGTCAGGTATATATAATCCTTGTGAAAAATAATTGTGAGCAAAAAGATCACATAATGTGGACAGAGATACAAACGGAAAAAAATACAAAAAAATTTTACATTCCAATAATATATTGACAGCTTGACTTCCATATCCACTTTGCAAAAATTCATCTTTCAGGTGGTGTCCAGCTGGGAATTACTGCCAAAGGCACCAGACTGAAACACTGGTTTGAAACACTCAAATATCCTGACAAGAAACACGAGTATTGGCACATTCTGTCAGCAGATGTTGTTCCAGATAGTCCGTAGATGTCACCACAAGTGGATAAAGAGCAAGACAATCCAAAAATGGCTGGACCAGTTTACTGTATGGGCAAGATAACCCTGTTATCTCAAATAGTATCAGCACTGCGACTCGGTCATAAAAATCCAAAAGGCACAGGAAAGCATCTGTTTTCATTCGGTGACCTATTTTCCTCTCTTAGAATAGAAGTTTAAGAAAGCCATTTTACTGTAGAAGTGTCACTTCTTGTTTGTCAACTCAGTCTATTGTGAAGTGCAATCATATCAGCTTTTGTTTTGCTATTTTTCCTTCTCCAGCACAAAAAATCCTGTCCACTTAATGCTTTATTCAATCTGACTAAACTAGCCAGGGTATTGCCATTGGTTGTCCAATATCTGTGCAGAGTAGGGTTTTCCTCATTAAGCCTCTTGAAGAGATTTAAAAAGAAATGCAAATTGGGTTCTAACTTGTAGCTGCATGACATGTTGTGCACACGTTCTTTACAGTGAGAGAGAGATACAGATGTGCAAGTTAAATTAAAGTATGTACTGTACTGGAAAGCCTTGTCAGTACACCAGACAAGTGGAGTAATCCACCAAGTTGTCTGAATTGTTAAACTAGTAACAGTAATTCAGCCTTCAGTCCATCTTACATTTACTTATGTATAAATATTCCTTTAGTTAAAATGTTAGATATCTAAGATATTATTCAAATGTCATTGGCAAATCTTATAATATTAGTGTCTGATATAGCAAACAACCACAATGAGTTAAGTCAGTTCCAATTAATGGTCGTGGAATTTTTTCCTGTGAATAAACTTACATGATATAATTATTCATCTTTAAAATTTGTCAAATATGCTTTATAAATCAATATATGTTATCGTGTTGTTTTTTTTCTTTTGTGTAAATAGATCAAACCTGATGAAGTATGGAAGTTGTTTCATTATAGGTATTTATTATACTCTAAGGTGCTTTTAAATGAAGCTTTTGCTTATAACGTAGTTGTTTCCTGTCGCTGGACTTTTCTCTGCTCTTGCTCATATTGTACAGGTTCAGCACTTAATAAGGATTTAAGTTAAGGGTTGTGCAATTGAGAATGATAATTTTATTTTCATTGATGGATATTATATGATATTATATGATGTTCCATTTTCTAATTATAAACTGCTGTAGGGTTTTTGTACTGTTAGATCAGAGAATTTGCAGATGGATCTCTGAAAGATCTTAACAATGCACTTGATTAAGGTGCTGCAGGTGTGCAAGATTTGGTGGTTTTTCTCTGTTTAGTATTTTTTGACTTTTTCTATCTTCAGATACAGCTGCATTCCAGATTTAAAGAGTTGTATTTTTGGGAAAGGCTTAGATAAATGTCATGCTATAAGTAATTCCAAGTAGTACCAAGTTTTTTGTAGTACAGAGAGTAAGGGTACAAGTAAATAAAAATGTTATGGTTTTGCTGTAATGAAATCATTGAACTGACAGCTCTGTACATAAATGATAAAAACAAGATAGCATTTTGGATCAGAGGACCAACCTGAAGTCCCTTTTTATTTTTGTTACAACATTAAATTGGGAGCTACATTGATATAAAGTGATTTTTTCATATGCAATATTTTGATGATTTGTTACCAATTGACATAGATGGAAGGAGCATATGCATGCTACATTTTCCAAATAATGCAGATGCAACTTAATTCTGTTAGACCACTGATATTATTTCAGTTTGCCTGTTTTATTTCTAGACTAGTGCCTTATTTGAAATGGTTTATTGCAACTTAATCTGGCAGAATCTAAAACTAGATAAATTCTACATTTATTCAGGTTATTGAAATATGTTTAGACATTAAATAATTTACTGGTAAGGAAATTGGTGTACAGTGAGTAATTTTTTTGCAAACATTGTACATTGTTTAGAAATAAATTTTTGATTTTGTTTTCTTAAATAAATGTTGTGAAAGAAAGTTTTGTGTTTTCGTTCAGTCTTAAAGGAATGTGAAACCATGCCTTAAACACCAGAATAAGACTTGAATGTGCCTACTTAGTGTCCATGTACATTGATGTCACAGGATGGCAAACATTACACCTCGTGTAAATATTAATATTCTGTATTCCTTTTATTATGGCAATTAAACAGGAGAATACAATATGCACCATTATGAATTTTAAATGCTAATACATAGCATTCAAATACAGATCACTTGTAGCATCCTCCTAGGGAAATTTGACAACTCTCCAAAAATCTTAAACTACCCAGAATAACTTGTTCTGCATCAGATTGTTCAACTCTAGAATAAATAGAAAAGTATATCACAGTTAAAGACATTTTTCTTCTCATAAGCTTTAATTAATAATATTGCATCCCAAAACCAATATACTGTAGCATATGGTCTATTTCAGCATATGCCTTTAATGTGCTAGAAGACAAAACTTGGCTTACATTATGACTGAACTCTTCATGAACTCTTCATAGGCTACATGATATTGTGCGCAGTAAAACACTTGCATAAAATTTAAAGAGATAACAACTCTTTGTTTTGGAAAAAAAACTGGTTTCCTAGGGTAAATGATGATTTTTCCCAAACTTACCAATGGTTTATGAATCCATTTTAACATTCACAGTTAGTCCATGTTTTTTTTTTGTTTTTTTTTTTTTTGTATAGGCTTTTTTCTTAAAATAATCTCTTAAGAAATTATTATGGAGGTATAGCTATCTATAAAGGTCCACATGGTCAGATGGCAAGCACAGATTCCAGACTAAAACTGCTGTTTTTGTTGTAAAATGGAATAAATTACATTCCTATGGGTTTTTTACAAGTAATGTATTTATAGTGAAATCTGAATCTCGTTCGAACAGTTATCCCTGTAAAACGTATATATCTTTGTAATAAATATTATATTTTTCTTCCTAAAGCAATGAATCTTTGCAACTTTTTTGAAAAAAGGTAATCAATTACATATCACATATTTCACATTAACAGCTACTGGGCATAAAAATTGAACAAGCATCTAATACTTCTTAAATAATTTTTCACCTTATTAATCAAAGAAATTTTCCCTGCACACATTCCCAACCACATCTGTCTACTTGAATGTTTGAATATGTGTCTATAAGTAAGGTGTGTGTTATTGCAATTTCCAAAATTGTGCCACAATTATTGGCATATTTATTTGAATGTCATCTTTGGATTTCTTACAATTCTCCTTATTCCAGCATCTTGTGTGGCTACTGCAGGGTAAACTGACTGGGGTCTACAAGGCAAGCTGTTTGCAATGCCTCGACAGTGGCAGGCACATCTGTAATAAAAGCATTTCAATACCGAATCACTTAAAGTTAGTTATTCAAAAAGTCAGTTATTCAAAAAATGAGATACCTCAAACAAAACTTTAAACCATTTAATTTTCATAAGATATAATAATCTCAGAAGCTTCTTTTATAATGCACTTCAATTTAGTCTTTTATATTTGAAAATGGGAGTCTTTACAGAGCAGCAGTGGAGCTCAGACATATTTTCATAGACTTTCAGCACTTAAATTTATTGTACCTAAACCCTCAAATTCACAATAATGTTATTACTGTACCAAGTTGGAAGTGATTTGTGTTTCCCAGTTCCTGCCTTGCTGCCTCCACAGCATGTTTGGCTGCAAATAACACTGCACTGCTCATACACAGCGGGGGCTCACCCACAGCTGGGAAATTACAAAGTATACAGTGCCATTACTACTTTGCACAAGTTCAACAACAGATATTAACCATCACCTGTTTAAAAAAAAAACAGGCACTGGACTAAACAATAAAAGCCGTCATACTTAGCTTATGTATTACAGGCCCGTAGCCAGCAATTTCAAAAGGGGGGTTCGTTTTCTGAAAAAGTGGACCTTTTTCCATAAAAACATCATGTACCTAGATCAAATTTTACCCAGAGTGGACCTTTTCCCAGCAAAAGGGGCGGTTCTTTCGAACCCCCCGAACCCTCCCTGGCTACGGGCCTGTATTAATCCTTAAACCTTGATGATTGCATCAGAAGACTGTTAAATGTTTTAATGAAAAAGGATGATCTGTTTATATACAGATCACTCATGCTTAATCCTGCAATGTCATTTTCTCTCACACATGCAAACACATACACATATAAATGTATATGTAAAAGTATTTCACCTTTTGACCCAAGCACTCCCAGTGGATTTGGAGCGTTCTTCAAGAGTTGGATCCTGAAATCAGCTGGTATGTCTTTGCACAAAGGTGGATGGTAAGACTGTCATAAAAATACAGAAAAATACTGATATCAATAGCATTAAAGGTATCCATTACCAGTCTATTATATAAACCTAGTTATGCATCCCCAGATTTTGGCTTCACAACCAGATAACTTAAAAAAATTTGTATCTCTTAGTTTAAATACACTATAACAGTTAACATGTACTATTTCCTATATGTGAAAAAGAACTGTACCCAGGTACTAGCACTCTGGTTCTGTCCTGTCTTGGGATCAAACTTTATATCCTCCAGCAGCCAATAACCCAGTCCCATGACAAAACCTCCCTCCACCTGCCCCACATCTATGTCAGGATTCATGCTGGAATGCCAGTCAATGTTCTTATATAAAATGACAATCATTCACTATTTGTGTTTAAATTATTTACTAAAAATTACAATGTCTGATGTGCCTTGTAATTCAAGCCTGTGTAATCAATATAAAATCTTTGTAACTTGCATATAAATTTGAATCTGCATTTCACTTTAATCTTCTCAAGACAAGAAATATTCTTTACTTCAATAAATATTGATCACAATTTCCGTATTCTGACGAGAATAAAATTTACCAAGCTACCATTCAACATCAAAATAAATCAAGTCACCATATTCACCTGTCTCCACAATCCTCCAGTATGTCCACTCTGTCAATATTGCGCTCTCCAGTAAGCACATCCACTGTCACCTCGGCACAAGTGACGCCATAGACATTGTACTGCCACATGTATGTTGAATTTGGAACAACACTGAAATTGAATTTTTTGACTTTGGACTGTTTCAAGTGAAAGGTTTACATGAGATGGTATTGAAGTTAATTCATTTCTTTCACTTTTGTTTGACAAGACATTATATTCAAATAACACAGTATGATAAAGGTCTGCTATGATCTCTTCAGTGCAGATTACTTCATACATGTATTATATCACAGATCTCAGATAATATCCTGAAAGTTTTAACAAATTATAACATAACTATATATCAATCTGCTATAAACTCACAAATATCTTGCACACAAGTCAACATTCTCTTGGAAGCACTTGTTCACCAAATCCTCCCATTTGGGGTCCACCATTTTCTGTCGCACAGGGTCCATCCTTGTCTTCAACATTTTGCAACACTCAATAACTGCCTGGAATAGTATTCACCAATATTTCTTTCAATCTTTTCAAATAGTGTAGCAGCACACACAGCAGGATTTAAGCTTCACTTTCCAGTACAATGAGCAATAGTCAAAACTAAGGAATTTTTATCAAGTTTGCTTGCTTCTACCAGAGTGCAATAAATTTACACAATATTCTTTTTACTTTTAAAAGGTTATTATTTAACAGCATCAGTCTTATTCAAAGAACAAGAGAAAAAAATTCAGCATCAATAAATAAATTACACTTACTCAAAAACAACCTCACCTTACAGTTTATCTCTGAAGTGATACTTCCCCCTGTAGTGATAGAGTTAGCATTGACCACTGAATTGGCTGCCTTGACAGACACCTTGCTGATATCTATACCAAGCTCATAGGCACATACTTGAACCACCTGATTATAAGAAGATATGACATATGTGTTAGTGAGAAAACTATGCAAAATGAGCAGTCCTTGCACCAGTAAAAGTGTGCATCACTGATACTCTACAGACTTTCACATTCACTCTTATTCTAAAAGGGCATGCTGCATAACTTACACAATCAAAAAAAGAAAAAAAAAATTTCTGACAACATTGCTCACAGATTTTCAACATTTGCAACTGTAGCAAAACTTGCTTTACATACAAATCAGTTTAACAACAAAAGGTCATATACCTTTGTGTTAATTCCCTGTCCAGACTCTATCCCAGCATGTGTCACTGCTACGGAACCATCTCCATTCATGATTGTTACCAGTACATTGTAATTAGCGGTAGCCCAGGCAGTTCCCCACTTCAGTGGCACAACAGACAGCCCTTTCTTCTTCCAGCGGTTGTTCTGAAAGTGCAAGAACAGCAACAATGAATATAATTATCACATTAAATTTCTAAAATTCCACTTTTTTCATGCAAATTCACGTTAGTTAATTTCTTTAATTCCTCAGCCCAATGAAAAGTGAGAAGTGAGACAGTTATGTCACCTGATACTTACAGCAATTTACACAGGTGATATACTATACTCATCCCCATTACATTACCTTGTTGAAGAGAGCCACATCTGCTTTTCTCTTGCTTATCTCTGCAGACTGGGCGAAAGCAGTAACCATTGGGCCAATGTTACAATAGGTCAGGGGCATCTTCACTGGGGTCAACTAAATTTCAAATAGAATATTAAACACATGCATTTTTGAACTGAACAGTATTTCATTTACCTGTCTAAACTAAACAGTAATCAAATACTCAAATTTTACAGATGTAAAACGTTATTTTACAGATATAAAATGTTGTTACCTGTCCAGTTTTGTAAAAGTTTGCCTGCTTTACTTCCAGAGGATCTTTTCCCAACTCCTTAGCAACATGTTCCATGATGACCTCAATCCAGTAGATGGCCTCAAGAGAACCTTTGATAATAATGTTGTCAGTTTAGTAATGCAACTTTCCAACTTCCTAACTACTTTTGGGCCACTTCTCTTTTTTATGTTATTTTTTTCTGTATACTACTGAATGAGACAAATTCTATCCAAATAGAGAATATAGCTGAAACTGCCAACATGAATTATAACAGTTTAATTTGGACAAAAAAAACTGTCAGCACACAAGCAATAACCTTACAGGTATCAGGACCCCCCTCCCCCCCCCAAACCCACCCCCCGGACAATTTGCCAATTCTGCCCCAGATAATTCAAAAACTTTCTTGTGCCAGAGAGAACATCACGCAGTAGGACAAGTATATGTATAAAGTGAAATGGTGGCGAACTATAATGGAAATTGACTGGGGGGAGGGCCGGGGGTTTGTCCTTGAACCAATTGTACACTTCTTTACCTGGTGCCCTGCATGCAGTGGCAGTTGGAGTGTTGGTCTTCACACCCTTTGGAATAATATGCCAGCAGGGGCAGTTATAAACTGAAAAGAGATACATTAGTCTTTTAACTGAACACATTCAGGCACACAAATAAGACTTGATATGGCAAAAAATATGAAAAAGAATTTTACAAATTCCAAATGATACATATTTACAATAAAAAAATTCACTATTACCATTCCATCTGTGTAATGAAAAACATTGATTACAAAATTAAGATATACTTTTTAAAAAAGTACTTTTTTCTTACCACTATCAATATATCCTTGTAGTGGCATGGCAGTTTCATTGGCTAAAATTCCTCCATTAGCATAGTAAGTGACCACTATTCCAAGAAGTTTTCCATCATTAGTCACACCGACCTAACAAATCAACATAATAGGTCAATTACTTTCAAATTGTGCATTTCATTACCCTTTTAATTGAATGAAAATCTTCTGTTATATGGTAATTTATATAAAATACTATCTTTGATTAATTGCTGCATATACCTACTTCATAGTTAACAACATATGGGATTCTTTTCCCCAGCATCTTCATATTGGCTCCCAAACTCATGTGAATATGAACAGGCCTATAATACAAAAATATTCTCAAGTTCTTTCATCTTTAAAATAATTCTCAATTTAGGAAATTTTCACATTTGTTTTATGAAGAGTCTACGTTTATAAATTCCTAAATAATATCAATGTTCATATTTTTGCTGACACAAACACATCCAATTTGAAGGTACATATGAACCAAGCAATGATGGAGTGTGGATTCCCATTATTGCATATAAACCACATCTACTAGTTATCCAACCCCAAATAAAGATAACATGCCAAGGATAAACCAAATTAATCACTCAATCAGCCAAAAAAAAGCTTTTAACCGACACTTTTTAAATTTTTGGTCATAAATTTCACCTACTTACCAGACCTACCTATCTGCCCTGTTTATATACAGCACAGCAAGCAAGCAGAAAAATCTGATTAAATATCCTTTTTAGGGTAATGTGAAATGATGCCTTTGAAACTATGTGGTGACATTTGTTTTCATATGCATCTTTAAAGTTGTACTTTAATGACCTGCAATAAAAGTTGATGCATATACAGAAAACTAATGCTCTACAATTTATAAGTTTACATCATTATAAGACAGAAAGAGATTCTATCCAGATCAAAATAAAAAGCAATCTCACTTCCTGGTGACATAAGCAGCCAGGGCACTAGCAGCTGCCACAGGAGAATTCCTAGTGATCTTCCCACCATATGCTCCACCCAGCCGAGGTACACTCACGTCAATTCTGGAACATGAATGAATGACTTAAATTCCCATCCAATGCTTAAATTTGAATTATTAGTATTCCAAATTTATATCTTTTAAAGGAGATCTAGGATGTATTAATCTCATTTTTGCCTGACACATTCACATGTACATTTCATTCAACATCATATTGATGTTAACACTGGCATTAACATACATATTAAATGCATTGTGGAACACAGTGCTAATTTAACAAGGAACCAAAGCAATATGGTTTGTTCATTACTTGTTCTGTTGTATTCCAAGAACTCTGGCACAAGCTTGCTGACACAGGTCTATCCACTGAGTGGAACAGTAAACATCATACCCATCTTCCTTGGGCACAGCAAAACTTGTCTGTAAAATATATACATTTTCATTATATAAAAATACAATTTTAAATAAAAGAACACTACAAAATTATATCCACATGTTCACAACAAATAAAAATAAATGCCTACTGCATGTTTCACTGTAGGTCTGTAAGACTGTAAGACTGCTTATTTGCATTGTATGACAGCACTAATATTTTCTTGTTCAAAATTATGTTACTCACAAATTATGAGTGGCCAAAACATGCTTTGTAAAGAGAGAAAAGATGAAAAAATTGAAAACCTGTGTCTCCATGTGAACATGGTACTGAGGCCCCATTTTAATCTGACCACTGATCTTCTTAGGTGCCCCCGCCACAGCAGCTGACACAAATATTAAACACTCAAAGTAAACATCATATCGAAACAAAGTTTAGCAAAGTAAAACTTAACATTGTTTGAATTATATATTTATCTAAGTGGCCAACTTTCAAAAGTTCACAAAATGCCATAGCTACAAGTTCCAGTTGTATCTGCCATGAAATATAATAAATAGGAAAATGCATATCCATGAAAACTCAAGTTAAACGCTAAGAATATAATGATATATAATAAACAAACCATCAGCATCCCCCAACTTAAACTCATCCACAAAAGGTTCGATGAAGGATTTCTTAGCAATGGCGTCCTCAATGGTGACAATAGGTGGCTGCACATCTGTATAGTTTACCTGGACAGCACTGGCTGCTGCCTCAGCATGGGCCAGGGTATCTGGAGACATGGATTTTGCGTGGTACTTCAGTTCTTCTATTTATCTTTTATAGTGATTTTTTGAGGGCGTGTTTATTTGCCATCACAAAAAAAATCATAATAATATTTTTCTTTGATTTTGTCTCCCCGACTAACAGATGTAAATCAATTACTACAAGATGGCCAGCAAATGCTTTGATTAATATACATGTTATGTTATCACCTTGCAACCCATTAAAGGCTATGCTACAAAAATCATGTATACATAATATTGCCTTACCAGCCACTACCAGTCCAATGGCTTGACCAGCATACTCCACTTGGTCTGTTACAAATAACTGAATAATAAAAAATGAACGTCCAAAAAAATCTGACTGATTGCCGCATGTAGTAATAAGAATATAATAGAAAATATATTTTATATCTGGACCAGAAAACATTAAGATTTTCATAACAGGAAAAACATAAAAGTAAAAATAGCCTGGTTTCTACCATCTCCTTCTGTTGTCCAAATTTTCCCATAACATCATTTTCTCCTGGGATGTCTTTAGCAGAAATGAAGCGAACAAATCCAGGTACATTCTGAAAATACAATACAGAAATAAGTTAAATTTCAAATAACTCCATCAATCAGCTGATTAATTTTAACAATTAAATTTTTAAAGAATTTGTTACATTTTTCAAATAACTTGTTACCAACTGAAAAATATTGCAATAAAGAAAACTCATTGACCAAACCTGAGCCACTGCTGTATCAATGCTTGCAATCTTGGCATTGCCTTCAGTGGAGGTGACAAAGGCACCATACAGTTGCCCTGGCTTGGCAGGTTGGTCAAGGATGTACATTGCCTCACCAGCAGTCTGAATGATAACAATTGGGAGAGATAAGATACATGTACTGGATTGAGATAAACAGGATTACATTTCTGATGACTAAATCTACTTCGGCAAATTTTTATCGTGTCAATTTCCAGCAGGAGTTGTTTGAATTCTAATTCAAAACCAACATTTGACTATCAGTATGATAGATGTACTTCTACTTCAATATTCCAATCAAATTCTTTTAGTTCAAGATAGAAATTTAGCATAGATTTATCAGCAAAAAGGTTTTAAAGATACAAGAAAACTGTTTCAATCTCAACATTAATTCTGAACTGACTGCAGCATCATCACTGAGCAATAGATTACAAACAGAGTACTATAAAAAATATCAACGGATTTAATTGCTTGGAGAATTATCATAGAGTCCCTTTCATACTGAAAGCCGTGCACTACCTGCTGCCTGGCCAGTACTTTTGGCATAGGTTCATTCAGAGGGTACTTAGAAGGGTCAGTATCAAAGGATTGCTGGCCAGAAGACACTGGGCGCTGGTCAATCAACTTGGTGGCTCCACTTCTCATTCTGGCACCAGCCTTCTCTCCCACAATGCTCAGCACACACTGGAATAGTCACAAATGAACTGAGATATCTATCTACAGTCAAAACACATTTCAATCTGACAATGGGCAAAACAAACTGCACCACTGAAAAGCTACTAATGCTAATAGATCTATCTTTCTCACATAGATATTGATCCCCACTGACAGATTTCAACACCAAAAAAAAAAAAAAAACCCAAGATGATGTACACTTTCAGCTCTTCCAAAAATTTGTTCAGTTAAATGACCTATCAACATTTAGTACTTATTAACAAGATTAGCAATATCAATCACAACACATGAAATATGGATCTAGGGCAGAAAATATTTTTCATTTTAAATCAGCAGGAATTCAGCTGCAAAAGATCTTTCAACCTTGGGATTTGCTTTTGCAGGAATCTATAACATGACACCTCAGCTCTTTACTGTCCTCAACAAGTTCAAATTCCATTTTTTTTATTATTTAAATATAATTTGTTAAAGACAACTTCCATTCAGGTGTTGCAAGCAATATCTTAAGACTGCATATTGTGTCACTGCCCTGACCTTGTAAAATAAAGCAACAGCCAGCCTCTTCCTATAGTCTGGACTACCTTCCTCTAGCATTGGGCTGATCTCATTTGCCAGAGTAGAATAGGCACCTATAACATGAAAAAAGCATTTAACAAAAAGTACTGATACAAATACAATGTAAAAGCTACTACAGGGTCAAACAATTTAACTCACCCGTTAAAGTTTTTTGATCAAGCAGGCTTTTTCCAGTTAAATATTCCTCAGTCTGAGAGGCATGTACCTATAAAACAATATGTATTCTGCATAAATACAGTAAGATAAATACAGTATTAACATTTCAATTCATAAAAAACATATATATGAAGAAGAAAATATCTCCTAGTTATTTACCAATAATTTAAATACTTCAATATATTCAGATATCTATATTATATAGTACGTACACAAGATTCTGACATTCAAACCTAATATATACAATCAAATACTTACAAATGTTGAACTAATCCCACCAAACACAATTGATGGTTGTTGGATTATTTTATATTCAGTGTTGTTGTTCACCTTGAAGCGAAACCCTGCCGAGACATAGGCCAGACTGGACTGTAAGGGAAACCAGCACATGTAGAATAACATTTAAAGAATACTATAATTTAGATAAAAGAATATGAAAGTTGAAGACTTCATTCTATCATCTCCTTTACAAAGTACACATTCCCAAAAATATAATCACAAAGATTGTTTTTCTTTCCAAGAGACATATGTTAGGAAGAAATATATATCACTTTTCACCAGTTCAGACAGATGATCACTTAAAGAAAACTAATTACGTTTGTACCTAGGCTTTTGGTTATGTCTCAAATGTTATATCAAAGCCTCTTACAGGGTACATGCTTAAATTGGCAGTACCTATAAATAAAGAATTTTAAGAAAGCTTTTGCATGACTGAAAATATGGACTTCAAAACAATATTTTCATAAAAAATCAGATACAAATCAGCATGATACCTGAACTCTTGGTTGTATCTTGAATGTCCTGACATAATCATTGACAGTCATGGTTGGAAGGACAACGTTGAGAATGACACTCTGTGACATGTCAATCGCCAGGAAGTCTGTAAGGAGTATCCTGGAGACAACCTGTGTCTGGCAAGAAGCTGAATATATGTATAAAATACTATCTGTACAGTGAGAATACAAACTAAAGATGTTAATGCATCTACTTTTGAAATAAATTGCCTATAACCTGAATTAACTTATTTAATGTCAATGATATCAACTGGCCCATTTTTGGATGTTTTTTATTTTATTCATTTCAGCAATAAAGCAAAGAAAATAACAACTATTTTTCCCCAATTAATCATTGGTAAACTTGCAAATTTGCCTTGAAAAAATTACATCATGACAGATTCCTTATTGACTCCAACATATATGTGTGAGTAAAGATTTGAGAAAGTCATACAATTCAGACAATGAGTGTAGTCCACATATGATGTACCCAGAACAATCTACTGTATAGAGTAACATACCAATGTTCAAAACTGCACCCACAGTTTCAAGAATAACAAAAACATCAGAAGGAAACCCTGGATCGTTCTTTTTGAGCATCAAGTTTCCTGCCCACCCTCCTGCCTGTGAAAAAAATCCCTCTATATTATTCAATCCATACAAATAGCTTATCTATCTTAAAAGGTATTACTATCTTTTATAATTAAGCAATTAAGTCAGCTTAAATAGAATTCTGTTTTGCATAAGGGTGACCATTTCACCCTATACTGTATTTTATTTTTATATTTTTTTTAATGAAACAATATAACTACTATATAAAGACTACTTTTTGTAATAGGAGAATCCTGAATTAGAAAAAAAAACTGAAATTCAAACATGAACTAAATGCATACCAATGATTATGACTGACTAATTAAAAAATGTGTGTCGATTAAACACTTACATTCCTGACGGAGGTATTGGCCACTCTTTTCAAGTGAATGACCAGTGTGGAACAATAGCTATATCCTGGCAGTGTAGCAACCTCAGTCAATACTTCCATCAATGCAGACAGGCTAAAGTTGGAACCAATGGTCACTGGGGCATTCTTCTAAAGGAGTGACAATAATGTACTTAATCACTTAATTATCAGTCAAATTTTAAGTTTCATAAAATATCTGCTTAACAACTGACAGGTGTGTGCTTATTCACCCCTGGTATAACGACATTATTTTTAAATTCAAATAAAATAAATAATGATAAAATAATTGTAATTTTGTACTTACAGAGTACTGATATAATTCTGGTACAGACTTCAAATCAATGTACACATCATAGCTTCCTGGAAAGGAAAGCAAGAATCAAAGACAACCCAACACAGAGTAACCTTGGATTTCATGTGTGGTTGGTCAGCTCATAAATAAGTTAAAATCCACTTTGTAAAAATAATATGATTTAGGCTGGGCTCCTGGGGGCATGTGTATTGACAGTTCTGGATGATGGGACCAAAAAGCGATGCATGACATAACTCAAACTTGACCTATTTCCAGATATGACTGTAGAAATAATAGAGTACAATTTCTTACGAAATATTGCCCATCTCTTTAAATAGAAGAACAATCAAACAAGTTCTAACAGTAAAACCTGTATGACACAGCAACAATGCACAGATCCACCTTGCCGACTTACCCCCTGCTGTGTTTCCCAAGACAAGCTTGGTAGGCTTTGACTTATTCTGCACCACCATCTGGTATAACTGCAGCAGGTTCACTGGTATCAGCCACTGCGATGTGCTCAACACCAAGTGTACTGGCTTGACCGACTTAGGTCCACACTGTCCAGTGCATGCCTGACCAGTCTTTGGGCACTGTCTGCTGGACAGGTCCTAATATAAATAATCTTGAAATTACTACATGTACGAGTAGGTTACATTGCACATTCGCGCATGTTGATATTTAAAACTCCATACGACAAAATAAATGGTAACCATCTGCAGGCAAGCAATTTTTAAATAAAATTTATTATACTGGATTAACGATTTATATGCATTAAGGTGTGCATAAATTGTATAAAGTCATATAAACACAATCAAATGGCATCGTATAGTTTCAAATAACATAACTTAAAGAAATACTAATAATATTGCATCATACTTCCAGAAAAAACAATATTTGAACAGATGTTTTCTGCCTTCTTATATATATATATATATATATATATATATATATATATATATATATATATATATATATATATATATATATATATATATATATATATATATATATTTTTTTTTTTTTTAAGTCAAAGCAAGTCACACAATGATTGGAATGGTTAATTATTTTTCCTAAACGCTTTTGCCTCTTTCAGTCTCTTCAAACAATAACACTCACACACACACTTAAGAATGAATACAAAACACAATCTGGCCAGCTAGAACACACAATCATCTACAACTTTAGAAACCAATGAGTCAAACTCATAAAGACTAAGTAAGTAAAAACAAGACATTTTTGTCTTTAACGAAATCCACTCTTTATATCTTTATGTTTATGAATTCAAGTCACCTCAATGTCTATAACATGGTCTGTGGAATCCACAGCAAAAGTTTTCATGGCATCCAGAATTGGTCTGTACCCTGTGGAAAAAACATTACAGCACATTAAATACCTCTTTAGCTTAACTTGTTCATCTCATGCAGTAACGTAATACCACAGTGCCACCAATAAAATTTACAGCATGCTTCAGCTTCAGGCGTAAATCACTCTATTTTGTATTAAGTCCACATATTACACTTTCAGAGCTTTAAGTCAGTATTGCCTTAATATGTGTACCTGTGCATCTGCATATGTTGCCATCATAAGCATCCTCTATCTGTTCTTTAGTAGGTTTGGGATTGCCTCCAAGGAAACTGTAAAGATCACATAAAAATGTTACTGTAATGACTTAATTTTTTCAATGGGAAAAATTATCAATCTTTCAGATACATAATTTGGGAATCTTTAAAAACATATTTTTGTGTAGCATTTGTGGTGTCTTTACTGTATTGGATAGAGCTGTAAGGTAGCCAGCTTTTCAATTTTGTTTCTATCTCTCAATAGGAATGTTTCAATTTTAAGAATTTCTGACTTAAAAAATACAGTATCTATTAAATTCCCAATTTCACCCATTGAAAGGATTGATTTATTATAGTATTCTGTGATGGAAAGAGAGGATGTCTTGATCAGATGTAAAATCTCTGTAGCCTAGCTTTGACTGGAATTTACTAACTCTAACATTTCATACAAACTTCAGCAACTGTTAAGAAATCTGAGAGAAACTACCAAAACAGGATATTTTATCAAAATATTTTCTGATTATTATTGTTAATAAATAAGTGAAAATTTTGCACCTCCTTGATATGTGGTAGGGTAATTTTTATGGTTATGTAACGTAATGTAATGTTGTGATCCAGGGCATGTATTGGTCAGATTGGTTCATCACAATTGTCAAGTAACAGTTATGATTTATCTGTGGACTTCTGATGAATACACTGAAAGACAACCAACATCCACAAAAACCCTGGGCCAAAGAAAATGTTTACAGTTATGGACTATTCCCCAATAAAACACTATATTAAGCTAGTTACCTGTACATATTCATGACCATTCCAGGGCTACAGAACCCACACTGGCTTCCATTGCCATCAGCCAGTGCTTTCTGGATAGGATGGTAACCAGAGAACTTGTCCCCTATACCCTCCACTGTGGTGATCTCCAGATTATGGCAACCATACACTGGCCACAGACACTGAAATATTGATAAATGTGTTCACTTCAAAAATTTTTCATTTAGCACTTCAAATTATATGGAACTATTATTTGATTAAGATTCCAAACTTGCAGCAAGCCATCGAACATTTACTAATCAGAAATCAGAATCATGTACCAAAGAGGAAATATATTAATATATTTATGACATTATGTATGTGGTATTTTAGGGGAATATGCTTTTTTTTCATAAATCTGACACCTAAAATAACAATTTTATATTTTTTTAGCAATAAAAATTATGAGAGGAATGTACATCTTGTCCTTTGCTCTAAACAGTCTGGTGACTACAATGTACGGATAACTTGTAAAACTACCATAACTTACAAGTCTAAATGGGCCAAAGGTATACAGAGGCCAAAAGTCAACATGATAATGGTACCATTTATTCATATGCAAAAACTACAAGCAACCTTAGGAAAATTCACAACTTGCAAAACATGTTTTTTCGTGAATTATTTACACTGTATTATATATATATATATATATATATATATATATATATATATATATATATATATATATACACAATGTTGTTGATATAGAGCAACACCTCTGAGACACCTTTATCTAAAATTGTGATGTTATCAGTGATCCAGTGCACGCTTACCTAACAGATAATGGACAATACTGACAAAGTCAGTCTGCTATTCAAATACCATTCATTCTTAGCTGCCTTATCTAATCATCAAAACCAGATAGAAAATAAACAACTGTATCATAGTAAAACAAATTTTAGCTTCTTAAATCAAAGATCAAATACTAAATAAACTTTGTGGGACAGTATACAAGAACTTGTCCAACATTTCCCTTGTACTCACAGAATTAATGGTCTGTGGTTTATTGGCCTTGGTGATAGGGTCATATTTGGCGATGGTCACATGGCAGCTACCACACCCCCCTTCATTACACATCACCTTTGTTCCTGTCAGCTTGAGCACCGTTCTTATGTACTCATTTAAGGACATCTCAGCTTCAAACCTGTTATCAACTGGAAGATGTACATAACAGAAAAAAAATAGATGTTAATATTTCAAAAACTGATTTTTGTATGTACTAAAATGTAGTAATCTCTAAGATTGCATTCATCCCTAATTAAAATAATGATCATGAGTTATATAGCCTTTTTCAATATCACCACTTTCTTTAAACATTAAAAGTATATGTAAATCATTAATCTTCTAAGAATTTTTTTTTGAGGATTTATCTTATTCAGTCAACCATTAGCTTACAATTCTGATAGTCAAAAATCCAACAGATATACTGACGAAAAGAAATTATCTACTTTTGCAAAAGAAAATTAAATACGTTTGGTAAGTATCTTATATACTATCAAGAGGACAGCATATAAATACCAACCAAAAGTTGTGATACAGCCTCACCTAGTCTCTTCCACAAGTACGTACCTTGACAAAGCGTTCCATTTACTTTAAAGGAGATGGCTGACTCAAGCTGTGTTGACTTCTTAAACTTGAATTCAGAGCCACAGGACTGGCATGTTCCAAAATATACCCCAGAGCCCAAGCTGACTTGTAGTGGAACATGACTAGAGCCAAGCAAAATATTCAGTGCATATACATATAGTCATTATACATATAGAATATGGTATTTAAAACGAGTATCAAGAAATAAAAAGCATCTTGTTGTAAAAAAAAATACTTTACTTTAAATATCAAACTGCAAAAAAAACAAACAAACAAACAAACAAAATAAATAGATTAAAAACAAACTTTTTTGAAAGCAAACTGCAATTCATTTAACATTGTGAGCTACTGAACTATCAACAAACTGCAAGTTAGTGACATTTAATCCATACATGATGCACCAGCCCAATAGTGCTCAAGTACATGTATCTCATCAAAATATGTAAATAGCCAAAATAGGTACATCTCAGATGTGTATTCTACTGATAATTGCCAAATAAAATGAAATATGGTTCAAAATCAGAATAATTATTTGAAGATCAAAACATAAATTTGAGACACATTATGACTTAAAAAGAATAATTTTGATGACTCTTTTTTTCAGTGTGGAACCAGCTACATGTATTCACTTGACCATAGGGACCATTCCCGGACCCTATCATACTAACTGTGGATCGCTCTATCTCAGAGGGGATTCTCACTAAATTGCTATCAATTTAAGCGGCTTAAATGTCTGTCATGCCTACTGAAGCTGCTAGGGGGTAATTAATTATTGATTAGCAGTAGGCATGTCAGACATCTTCACCACTTAAACTGAAAGTAATTTAATGAGAAACTCCTTGCAGATGGATCTATCCTGTTAGATAGATCTAAGCATGTTAACCCAGTCATACACCCTATTTCCATAGATTTTTAGATCGATCTATCCCTGTAGGGAGTCTCACTAGATTACTGTCAGCTTGACCAGCTTAAGCGTCTGTCCCGCCTACTAAAAGGGGGTAATTAACTATGGTGCCCGCTCGGCTGACTGCAATTTAGCGTGAACCCCCAGGGAGTTAGGTCGATCTAAATGTTAATCTTTAGATCGATCTAAATAGATCTCTGGGAAAGCACCCATACATGTTACTATACATTTAAATTGTTTTTATAAATACCTTCTTTTTTTGCTACTCCATTTTTGCTATTTCTAGATTTATTTATATTACTTAAATATATCCTGAAATCAATTTTTGCTGACCAAATTCAAAATTTGTTGCTATTCATGTATGTTAATCACCAGACATGCTAGTACCTACATGTATGTGTACTATGAACCAGTATTTTGGCAGACATTTGGCACCTATTTAAGCATGACACATGTACAGTACATATAATTTATGCTGGTAATGTACAAATAGCAAAGGCATTGGTCCAAGTCATCATATACATTAATTGATTTTGGAAATACATTAGAAAATCAAAGACCTATGTGTACAAGTTTAAGGGCATACTGTTTATATATAAGTACAGGAATTCACAGTGTGACCCAGAGGTGGCATGTGTCAGAGGCAGAGATGAAAATAATCACCAGGATAAACACAGATTTGAATAGTCTAAGCATACTCTGTAGACAAAGCCTACAAACTTGTGTGTGAATGTGCATGTCTGCGTGTGACTCGACTTTCAAAGCACCACTTTGTGCTGTTTCGGAGAGTCTATCTAAGTGCAATACACCACAATACAGCATAATACGAAAACGAGTCCAGATGCAAGTAAACAAGGGAAACGGTCATTTAAAAGAAAGTATACAGGGCAATATATATGTGAAATATTAATATCACTGAAACAACTTTGCCACGACTTGTTTATTGTCTGGTCATCTCCCATGTTGATGAGTGGTTCTTCTTTGCAATATAGTGGACAACCTGTACGTCATTAATAAACCATACCTATTTGCTAATTTGTATCAATTATGGTATTTTAATAAAATTATCTAGTAGTATACTTTGCTTTTATATCAACCTATTTTCTTAGGAATGACAGTGTCCTGTGTTTTCTTTTTTTTCTGGTGTATTGAACTATATTGCGATGTATTGCACATTTTGGGTAGACCTCATTTCATGCCCTATTGCACTTTACACAGTGATTATAATTTATGTCCTGGTAAGCTGTACCCAGCAATATTTACCCAGGCACAGGTATTTTGTGCAGCTAACGTCGCACGACCCAATTTGGGCAAGAAATATCACCTTTTCTAGCCTTGCTCATCTGTGAAATGCTGTATGCTACTAAATGCGAAATTTATCATACACCTGTACAAGAAGGAATTTACCGTATATTATGATCGCACAAAAGCAGCCATTTGTTGATTCATGCATCATGTTTTAAAGCCAAAGATGTGCTTATGTGACAGAAAAAAGTTCGTGCATGCAATGTACGCTTGATCCATCAAATAAATTAAGCAAAACAAAAACAACAAAAAATAAACACAAAGTGTCCAAAATGGGTCTCTGTCCAAAATGGGCATGCGGCGCTAACTCACAAAAAAAACAACAAAGACCATGAAACTTTCTTAAAACATGAACAAAAATAGAGAAAATAACAATTATGTCACTATTATGCTGCTACCTCGTTCCGCATTTTGGGCAACGCAAAGTATCGCTTGTTCTGTCGCTCATTGTGCCTGATGTCCCATCTGTGTGTGCATACGTAAGTCTTTCACCTCCCCAAATGCGGTCGCATCATGTCACGTGATAAAAACACGACCCACAAGGTAAAGGTCATCCCTACGGACTGCTACAGATTGAAAATTATTATTTTTTCAATAAAATTCTATGTACAATTTTATCTGTAGTATAATATGTTTTTGAATTTTCTTTATGTAACGTTTCAATGTTTTAATCAGTATCTAACCATGCCAACCACTAACAAACTACCCACTGTATTCTGCGGACCTTATCTGCTGGACGGTTAGACGGCAGAGGGCACCACGTCAAAAAGAAAAAGATCAGGTATGTTCCTTATTAAAATGTAAATATAAGAATGGATGTGTTGCTTTTAAAAGTACCTTCATATACTAAACAAATGTCCATTTACCATTTGTAAGAAAAGGAAGCACGGATTGGCGGGTTAAAGAGGATTTATACGTCCTCAAACAGCAACGCCCAGCATTAACCTGATTTTAACTTTCCATTTTCGGGTCTTCTTCGACAAGTTACTTATTATTCATTATGATAGAATAACCTAAATAATAATGCGAAAAGACAGTGTAACTGAAGTAAAGTGAAGTTAGCAAAGTGTCGGACCATTTCTTTCACGTGTTAATGTTACTAAATAATTTTTCTTTAGAATTCGAGATATTAGGGACACTAAAAAGTGGCATTTCAACAAGAGTCACAGATAATCCATACTACTAATAATAATCATACAGAAACATGTTTTTCTGTGTTACGTATATGAAATATGTTTTGTGTTAAGTTCATGCTACGTGCGACTCAAGTGTATTTTTAACTTGTGATGTGTTTATTGAACTCAAATAGTTCTCGTGTTGTACAGTACACATGCAAACTTTTTCTTAAGATACAAAATTAAGGGGGTTAGGTTATACAATATAAATTTTACAGATATGTATACTATGGAGAGTCTAACATGTTGTGTTCATTTTTTTGCAGGTATGGTTTAATGCAGTGCCACATGTGTCGTGTTCCTTTCACATAGAAGAAAATTTCCAAGGAATAGCACACAGTGTCAAAAACATAATTATACAATTTTAGACATTTTTGTAGAGTTGACCGGTTTTTCAATCATATTTTTTACTTATCTGTTTCCTTTTTTCTCATTTATTCCTTTTATTTTCAAACAAAGTTATGATGTTTGGGACACTGTATATTTTTCATTTTGGTTACTCATTGACATTGTAAGAATTGCTATTCCTTTTAATTGTCTTGAAGCAACAATCTCCCTGCTGCTTGAAAGCAAGGTTTACTTTTAGAACAAGACTCCAAAATCAAATTTCCTTGTTCAATACTTATTTTTTATTACCTACCACAGCTGTAAAATAGGATTAAAAACTGACAATCAGATATGTGCTGATACTGTATCTGTTTTTAAAGTTGACATTTGTAAATTTGTATTTGTATGCACCATTGAGATTGATGAATACGAAAAATTAGAATTGAATACTAATGTCCATATTTTAAACATTCAGGTATGAATTAGCAGCCATAAAAACTGAACAATGAGAACCAGGCACCAGAGAAGAAAACCAAGTGCCAAACTGAGAGATGGGGCAGAGGACAAAAAGAAGGTAGTCCATAAACGGCCAAATGCTTATGGTAAAGATGCCTTTG
The DNA here is from genome assembly GCF_001039355.2 of Lingula anatina. Next base: position 129,083 of record NW_019773748.1, read on the forward strand.
AGTTTAATGTGGATAGCATTAACTTCAAAGCAGCCAACAAAAGAGCAAGTTCAGGGGCTAGTTCTATTCAGGCAAAAAAGAAGAAACCTTCCTCTGGCCAGGGTAAAACAAAACCTCAATCATCACAGACTGTGACCAAGGTTGGGTCTGGAAAATCAAAAGATGTGGCATCTAAAACAAATCAACAGAAATTCTTCTATGTTCAGTGTCCAGCAAAGCCATCAGTGTCCAGGGTTCAGGGCACGGCAACCAGTAACACCTCTGTGAAGATTGTTAGTCATGAGGGGACAATAAAGACTACATGTGTACAAACAGTTGCTTCAGCATCTGCAGGTACTCACAGTAACACATTTGTCAGTAGCCAGAGGTTACGAAAACAGAAAACAATATCAGGGTGCCCATGTTGTACAGCCAAAACAAGTTTAACACACAGTCAACTGCCTTCAAAAAATGACTTAGTTTATCACAAAGAAACAAAGGTAAAAACTTCAGTTTCTGCATCACAGCAACTACTTAAAAAATCTAGTGCTACATCTACTCACACTAGTCCATTTTCAAGAATGAGCCTACTTCCACAGAAGAGACCAAATTCGGGATCTAAAGGAAGTGACTACAGCTGCTTGGACTTCAGACCATCTTCAAAGAAGGCTAAATTGGAATCTGAATCTGACTCTGACTGTATAATCATAAAAGTAAAAGGCCCAGTTTCTACAGATAGGGAAGTACAACAGACGATGAAGAAAAAGAAAATCTGCAAGCCTCCTGTTGTAAACATTGATAATGAACTTAACAGGGAGGTATCCCACCCCTCGGAGATTATAACTCAGGAACAATTCCTCAGTATTTACGGGTTGGTCAGCAAGTCAGTTCTTGAAACAAACAGAAGTGCTACTCCAGAAAACCCATGCAAGCTACACAGATCTCCAGGTGGCAAACTGCGACGACTGAAGACTCACAAATTCATTTCCAAATTCACATCCCGCAAGCTGCACCTTGACCCAGCTAAAGTGGTCAGTCCGTTGGCTGTGCTGAACAAGAGCAGGGGGCACCTAGGCCACATGTCCAAAGATATCCTGCGTCTGTATGATGCTCACTGTGGAAATAAAATGCCTCTAGTCAAACTCAACAAAGTTCTGCCAGGTTTGACTGATAGCCAAATTCAGCCTAGTTCATCTTCATCTTTGAAACTGTTCACTTCCTCAAAGCAAGATATCATAGCACGTTGTGATAACAAACATGCTATCTCTACAGACAAAGTTAGAGCTGGTGTTTCTGGAACCTGTGTTTATCCACAATACTCCATTTCTGACACTCATGAAGCTAGGGAGAGAAAAACTCCCCCATTAGAATGTGATGAAACGCTCAGTGATACAGACTCCCCTGGCGAAAAAACTGGTATTAAACAAGCAGGCTACTCCTTGTTTAGAATCTCAGACAATGTGGTGACTTGTATACAAGGGGAAGTGCATGCAGAGAGTGAGGAAACCCAAGAGTTGAGGAGTCCAGAGAGGGTAGATGAGCTGTCTTTAACTTGCAATGAGGAGATGATGAAAGAGAGTGACGAGTCCTATGGTCAAGATGATACCAATAGCCAGGAAACATCTGACACATCCTGTATTAATGAAGCCAGCATCCTTAATGAACTTCAGCCACTGAAAGACATAAATCCTGTTGAGGAAGGTGCAGCATCAGATAAAGCAGAGCAAAGTCACCTAGTAGATTTTGAGAACTTGTTACATGCTCTGGCTCCAGAGAACAGTTTGATAAGGCAGTTTTCTGATCTCAGGAAGGATGACAAGCAAGCGTGCAATGTTGATGACTATAAAAAGATATCAGAAGATGTCAGTGATATCAATACAAAAATGAATGTTGTTTTTTATATGGGCAAATGTGATACAGACTGTGAAGCAAAATCTCCCGAAACAACTGCTCCTGAAAGTTTTAAACAAAATTTTGATGGTTCACATTCATCTACTCATTCAGATTTTGATGAAAACCAAGTCAAACGAGAGGCAAACAGTCAAAATGTGACTGACAAATGTAGCTTGAATGTGAAAGTAGAAGAGCCATGTCTGCTTTCAAAGAAGGATGACGGGTCCTTACCACTAGAAAGAAACCAGCTTCTTTTAATGAAAGATGGTGCTAGACCTACCACAAGTGATCAGTCCAAAGATCTGATAGCTGCCGAAGATGCTCCTCTGGTAGAATTGGGTTCCTGTAATGATAACGCCATAAGCAAGAAAGTTGGTGCAATTAATGGTGATGGTGTAAGTAGTGACACAGGCAGCATCTCACAAGTGATCTTTCCAAGTGACTCTGAAATATCTAAGGATGAAACTGCCATAATGACCAGTCCAAACTGTGAAGATACAGCAGAGTTTGAATGCCAAAAAATTAAAACACATTGTGCTGTCCAAGATACAATGTGTCATTTTGATGGATTTAAAACCTTGGAAAATTCTGTCCATGATCCAAAAGCTACTTCAGAAAATTCTGACGAAGAAAATTTAGCTTCTTTACCTCAACCAAGTGGATTGAGTATTGAAGAAGCAGTTTTGGAACCTGAGGAGATAACAGGCTCAAAGTGCTATGTTGAAAGCTCACTTGTCAAAGTGGCAAGATCAGAAGATGGTGATTATTCATCCATCATAGACACAGCTGAAAAACTTAAGCAGGAGATATCAGAGAATGCAGTTATGGCCCTAAAGGAAGCCCTTATAGAGAGCATTGTAGAACAAGGTCTCTCTGAGGATTTGATTCCAATAGTTGACTCTGAAGAAGTGGTTGTTGGAGCATCTGGTTTTTCCACACAGAACTCTGAAGATCAGGGGACAACAGCCAGTGAATGTATAGACATGGAATCAGCAAGTTTTGATGAGAAAAAACATAATATTGTTGAAGAAGATACCTCTGTGGGTGACCCTATTAAGCAGGTAGATAACAAAGAGTCCAGTCCATCCGGAAGTATGCCTCTGCTGACCACTTTACTCACAAGTACGATGGAGACAGACTCCAAACTCACTACCATCACAGACACCTTGGTAGAAAAGCTGTGTGCCATGACAGATGAGACTACAATGGACTATGCTACACTGAAAAATTTGTATAACATTCTTCCCAACGAGACCCTTGACCTTGACCTGCCAGTGGAATATGAGAATGAAATTTCCACAAGGTCAAGGCCAGTGACACCTGAACATGACATGGTGCCAACTTACTTCCCTCCTGCAGGAGAAAGGCGTGAAAGGGAGACCTCACCAATAATTGAAGAAGGGCTTCCAGCTCCAGAGGTTTATGGAGAACGGGTTGAAGTAGAGCCAGGGTCCAGTACGGCTGACCAGCATTGTCCAAGCAGTACAACTTCAGCCATTGCTAGCAAGTCCCCTGCTATGATGAAAATGATGAAAGTTATTTTTCGCCCCATGAGAAACCCATGGATTTGTGGACAAACCAGTCTTGATGTCAATGATGTTAACATGCCACGTGCATGTCGCATACCTCACATATGTGATGTGTGTTGGGTGAATGATCATGCTTATTGTCGCAACATGAAACGTGGAAGTGCAGCTCTTGGAAGCTGCCTGCATAATTTCAAACCATGTGAGCATTTTACCTATGATACTCTTAAAAAGACCATGGACGTCATTGAAATCAAAGGTTTGGCTCCTAGACAGTTGCCCAACATATTGAGGAGAAAGAAAAAAGACAAATGAGCATCTTATAAATTTGTTAAATCTTCATTAATTCAACAATATCTACTATAGATTTGCATGAGAATACATGCATAGAAAAGATATTCTTCTAAAGATATAAAGTTAAACCATGTTTGAGAAAGTACATTTAAGAGTGATAAGATGTATGAGACATTATTGTTGTTATACAGGTGTTAAAATACATAATGGAAGACATACTATCAAGAGTGCAATTTTAGGTATTACCACAGACTGTAAGTTATGTAGTTGCACTATTTATGTTGTGCATGCTTATGTGCGATTAAAGGTTTCCTAATTTTTTTTGTTTATTCAACAGTTTTGTTTAGCATGGAATGCATTTGAGTATATAAATATAATTTACGAACATATAAATATAAACATATAATTATAAATATAATATTATTTACGAACAATTAAAGTTGCTTACAAGCATTTGTTTAGATAGATAGATATTCTTTTGTTAGCTTTCCTTGCAAGCTTCATTCAGTTAATAATTCAGAAAAAGTCTATTATTCAGATAATGGTATGTTTAATGAGTCATTTAGTGTTTATTTCATCAGGGATGTTACAGAAATAAATTAAAGAATTTCATCTTTTTATTTGACAAGCTCTTTCATATTTTGAATGTTACAGGTGTGCATAGACTATAAGGTACTTTTTATGTCATGTGTCTTGTGATTGGTAATCATTATAATATTTATTGTCACTGTACAGAATTATTTAATGTTGAAAATGTTTTTCTTCAATGGCATACATTCATCAGAAAGCAGCATGCTAACCACAAATGATATGTTAATTGGTTATATTTTTCCACATGGACACCATTGTCTTTTACAGCGCTTGACCACAGATTGTTTACAATATATATAATCAGAAAAAGAAGTATCTGTAGGATTGTTAACCTTTTAAAGCTTATGTTATGCCCTATTTGATTTTGACTTATGTAAGTGGTGTATGGATCAGTTATATCTATATCTTCAATTCTGTAAGTTCTGTTTCAGTCGTGTCATTAAAGTAAGGTATCTACATTCAGAGTAAAAAATATATTGTGATTATGAATATTTTTTTCATTTATTCTATCATCTTATATTTTAACATGATCATTGCCCAGGTATATTTCACCTGTATCCAGTAGGCTCATTCCCATACACACCATTGATCTTCATGAATCAGCCCAACTATTAGGGTACTCTCGCTGACTGCAATCAGCTTAACTGAATGACACACTTCTTCTTGCCGTTAAGTAGAATACAGATTGGTTGATGATTATATGAGTTTGTTAGAAAAAGGAGCAGGTGTGTCATTCAGTTAAGATTGGTGGGTTGAATTCAATAAGCATGGAATGGATTCTTCATATCATTCTCTTTTACATTTTCAAGTAAGCAGCTTGTAACTATTAAATACGAAAATTTACAATCATCCTACTTTCATAATGATGTGGAAGAGTATCACAAAAGGCTTAATTCAAAGTTCCACATACAAGTACTGGTTTCATCAACAGCAAATGATTATTGACAAATATTGTCGGTTTTGGTAAGAAATTGATGTTCTTGGCAATAAAACACAACTGCTCATTTATCCATATATTACTGGCCCTTTTAAACTTACATTTCTAATTGTAGCAGTGCAGTTGCCCCACACTACATCTAAATAATCTAAATCCAACAACTTGAATTTGGAATAACGCATTACAGCTCTGTTTTGCCACCAGATGTTTTGGGAAGATTGTCAATTTTACCCTGAATGCCAAACCACCTGTTATAGGCTAAGAGAGCCACATTACGTCCACCTATGGCACTGGTTTCCATGCAGGATGCTGCCAGCTCAATGCTATTCAAATAATACATCTGGTCATGAAGCTGGAAATTTAGTAACTTTTCTGATGATTTATAATGGGGGTAGGCCATCCAGTCTACCACATCCTTAGAATCTATTGTAGTAAACAATTCGCCCAACTGCTCATCACTTAGTGGTTCTTGAGAGAATACCTTATAAACTGGATGTGATTTATCAACGGTCCCATCTGGATTTCTATACTTTTTATCGACTGGTCTTTGGAGCCCTATACTATTGAAAATAAGGTTGGGATTGCTGACTAATATTGCTGTAGGTAAGTCGTCCAACCTCTGCTGACCAAACTTGCTAATGTTAGGCACACCTCTTACATATGTAGCTACAGTGCGATGGAAATCTTGATAGGTTTTTGGTGTCTCGGGAAAACCATGGAAGTTCACCTTCTTTGAATCTTGGTGAAAAGGAGTGGCTATGATGACTATGTCATAAGCTTTCTTCACTGGACTTGAAGAATCTTTGTTCAGATATTGGACCTAGTTAATGTAACATAAATATTTACATAAATAATGTAAACATAAATAAATTACCAAATTGTCTTTGAATATACCAAGGTCACATATATGCATATTACTTTAATTAAGCATATCTTTCACCAACCAATGGCAAAAACTATGATATTTTTCCTCATTTTCTATTGAGATTTATTATCATTAACATTTCCTGAAAATTCATGCTTCTGAAAGACAAGCTCCACAATTTGATCTCAAAAATGGTGATTAACCCTATCACCTAACGCAACATTAATCATTACTGTCTCAACTAGCACATGGGATCATTCCACAGAATCCCATACACATATATACCTCGTACTGTTTTCCTGTCAGTGTGATATCTGTCACTACTGCCATATTAAGGTTGACCTTTGCCTCCTTAATTAACCCCTCAGGTACTCTATTATTACCGCCTTCTACTGACCATAGTCCTGGCTCAGCCCCTGCAATGCTGACCGAACCTTCAAAAGGGAAATTGATATAACTGAAACCAATGCCAAACTGACATGAATTTCAATCCCACTTCCACTGAAAACTGAGACTATCAAAATTTGTAAATTTTCATTATCTTACGAAAAAGCTGTCTTGCAAAATAATTAGGACAAAGGTATTCAATTTCAAATTCATGATATGTTAATATAAAATTACTAGTCTTGGACAAATTACCATAATTTAACTTACGCTGAACATACCTACAAAACCTTGAACATTAGTTGTCTGTCCATAATTAGACATGAGAGCTCCTCCTACGAGTTCTTTAATGAATTTCTCAGAGAAGCCAGCTTCTGAAAGAGCTGCTTTGGTGGATATGTGGGTCATCTCTTCAAACTTTGGTGACATGGCTTTAAGCAAACCACTGGTGGAGGTGAAGGCCATGCCTTGATCTTGCAGATCATAAATTCTATGACAAAGGTACCAAAAATTAATTCCATGATTTAACATTTGAACATTCTTTTTAGATTTTACACGAGACTAAACACTTGGTCAATATACATACATGTGCATAAACATAGTCATAGCTCGTACTTTTCTATTATCATTGTGATTTGAAAATTCTGCTTTTTACAGGCTCTGTAGGTCATACTTGTAAATATATTTTGATGTGTCTTTGCCTTTCAATATCAGTGAAAACTTAAACTCTTAAATATTTAATAATCACAATGAAGACAAAATTATAGTGATAATAATAAAACTAATTACCTACTGAACTTGGACAGTAAATCCTGAATAAAAAAATTCAACCGAATAACATCATAACCATATCGCCATAGTAACTTAGAGAGCATCACCAAGCTGTACTTGCTTCCTGTGAAGACAAACTCCTTTCCATCATAGATTCCAAGGACACCTCCCTTGTGATCCACAGTGTCCAATTCTACAAAAAATGCAAAGTGTGCACATACTTAAATATGTAAAACCACACACAATAATATTCACAAAAATAACATATAGAACCATGCATATTAACATTATGTATATAAATGTAACAAGAATATAATATAAAACGTGTCAAAATTGCAGTATATATCACACACAATGAAGCATATGTTATTCAGTGAAGTCACCGAGTTTCACAGCACTGACAGCAACTTTCTTCTGCCTATACTAGCATATACATATACACTTCCTTACACCCTTTTCAGGCCTACCCAACTGCCAGATTGGCACCAAATGAACCCGAATTCACTGGTAGATCGGACCACACTACCCGTTTTCAAAATGTGCATCAGTACGCATTTCTCAGTATCATACCACAGAACAAATTTTGAGATGCAATACTTTCCAACCCCGCTGTGAATCATCACTATCACATCGCGTACTAGGCAAGAGGGGTGTTGCGTATGATTCTTGAAAAAGGGTACTGTGGTCCGATCTACCAGTGAATTCAGGATCATTCGGTGCAGAGTCTGGTAGTTGGGCAGGCCTGCTATTGGTATGCACCTAATAGAAGTGAGATTATTCAAGGTTTGGGTAAATGTGAGCAGTATAATACACAAATTTAACTGGACACACACAATGACAAAGTGATCCTCCAAATAAATTAATGTAAATTTCCATTTTTATAATAAAATAACATACCCAGCATCTTGGTGAAATTCTTCATATAAAAATTTCTGGGATGCAGAATGGTTCCTCCAGAATCATACTTCTTCCCATCAATGGTGATGGTCCTTAACCTACCACCCACTTGTTCTGCCTCATATAAATCTATAGTGGTATCCTTACCAAATAGTTCTCTGCAGTAGTGAGCTGCTGAGGCCCCTCCAATACCACCACCAATAATTGCTATAGAGTGGAGAAAAAGAGTGACACTGGGACTATGATAAAATATACTAAGAGATTTTGTCTAGAAGATCATGCATTTTTCTAACAGGCCTATTAGTACATCTACTTCAATGGGGTTTGATTTAGTAAATTGTCATTAGTGTACACAGTTTAATCCTCAACCTGGCAGCCCTAACAGGTAATTGACAGAGCAGACAGGAGTGGGGGCGAGGGATTATTGGTACTTTTGCAGTATTGCCCCCACCCTGTTACTCTCTATTTTCAGGGCCGTAGCCTGAGCAAAATCCCAGGGGGGGCAGTAAGCGGACACGAGGGGGGGGAAGCCCTCGAGGGAGGAGGGGGTGTCCCCCTACCAGTGTGGAAAATTCGAAATCCCAGGGGGGGCAGCTGCCCCCCCCCCCCCCCCCCGGAGGCTACAGCCCTGCTATTTTTAATGCTAATCAAAACTAACTTATGTGGTGATATTTAGAAGGCATAAAATTTCATGTAAAAAACATCTTAAAATTAGTAAATTAATTGCCAAAGTAATTTATTTTACTAGCATAGACATTGTTCAAATTCGCCACACAAACTGGTTTAGAAAAGAAATCACAGCGTTATATGATTGATAGGGGATACTATAAAAGTGCCAAATTATTACACTCTTAACAGCATGTTGCTAGTTGTGTGAAATACCCCAGTAAGTTCCGGACTGCTGAGGCCTGGGAGGGGAGAGGGGCCTATCTCTGAGAAACTCCAAATATGGACAAAATTACATTATTGTGTCCAATCTCCAAACCTAATTAGGTCTACCTCCACTCAGATATCTGCCAGTGTTAACACTAGAGTTACAAAGTACAGTGACAGTGTACAGGCTGCAAGGGTAAAGGGGGGCGGGGATGTAACGACTAGGAACTCGACTCGTTCAGATTGATCCCCAGGGCCTAGCAGCAATTCCTGGACTCGTCATGTACGTACAGTTACTGACGCAGTGATCATAATGAACGTCTGTACTTCACATCACATTCTCTTTGACTGTATAACTACTTTTAAAGAAACTATGAGCCAATTGTGAATATCAAAATGACCCCTGATAAACTCTTCGCTACGCCCTCGACTAGTCTGAACAAGTCGTACTCGTAGGCCTACCTATTTTTGGTGCCTTCTCTTCGCAGAGTGTAAATCTGCACATAAGAAAAGAACTAAATACAAGCAGACTCAAAGGCGGCATCAGCTTTGTAAGCACCGTCATTGTTACGAAAATCTAATCTATTTATGAGAGTACTTCATATCTGTTCGACACGCAACAAGGCCGAACCAAACTCCCAACCGCACATGCAATTATTTTTCATCAAAACAAGATAGAGGGGATCATTTGCAAGAAAAGCCATTCTTCAATCCACCTAGCCCACGGCTTTCAGCGCTGCTCTACATAAAAAATTTATTTGAAATGGTTGATGCTGTTATTTAGAAAATACCTATAAAACAATGACTAGGCAAAACTCATAAGATTTTATACGTTTGAAGGGACACCTAGCGGCAAAGTTGATAGCAGCAAATGGGAGTGGGCACGCAGATTGCTAAATTATAATCTGCAGAAGCGACTAAAGAATAATTTGCTAGTTTTGATGATTATGTAAAAATGTTATGGCGTAAACGGGAGTCGTCTTATTCTAGCTGAGGTTTAGATGGTGTGAAAACGCATAATCATTAAAGGTGGGGAAAGTAAAGCAGTCTCAGCAAGTAAAAGGATTTTTACGTGTACTACACGCACCAGCTGTAGGTTTGTCTTGACATGGTCAATTTGTTGCTTGTTTAACCTTTTTTCTTAAAGATGAATACAGCCCACCCCAACCCGACTCTCTGAAAAGAAAGAAAGAAAGTAAGAAAGAAAAAATGCACTCTGAATTCAATATTAAAACACATGTGAAAAAGCTGTTCCTATCTACAAACATATAGATTTGACATTGCATTTCATCGAAAAATGAAAAAAATAAAATACCTTTTTAAGCCTACCCTTTCTATATAATAATATCTTGAAACCAAGCGTTGGTACTGAAACGTGACATGTAAAGTTTATGTGGTGCTGTAAATAAATGTTGAGACAAATTAATTTCGATAATCAAAGAGAAAAAAGAAATAAAAACAAACAAAAAAACTTGTTTACGCCTTTTCATTATAGGAAGGCTTATCGCAGGAAACGCGCATTGAATGTGCGGATCTACAAATGAATCCTTACGATGATAAATTTGTTCCTAATGACATTTTCTGTGAATAATAAATTATTTTCTTTTATACCACCGGTAGGTCTGAATTTGCTTAATACACTCATATGCGTATACAAATTATCGATTATGTATATTATAGGCCTATATAGACAATATGGGGGACTTGTGGCATAAAATAGACCTACATATCACATAATTTTCCTGGCGTGATTATCTATATAGTACAAACCGATTATCAGTCTACAGACTTTCAAAAAAAAAAAGAAATGCCTAGAGAATAATGTTTTTTAAGATCACTGAAGCCGAGTTAATTTCCCGAAATAAAATAATATGCGAGGAGATTTATAAGTAGGCCTACAAGTAGGCCTATATCTAACTTTTGAGTAATATGCCTCTGAGAAAAGAGAAAGGGAATATGTAACACAACCATCGTCCTATGCACCCCGTACCTGTTTCATTTCAGGCCTGCAAAGTGCATTTCTAATTTTTTTATTTGAAAAGCTCAACTCTTGCCAACAACTCTTGTTTTACAAATATTGTGAATGCAATTAAGTTCTCATTGTGCAGTGTAAGTGTTGTTTGATGTGACTTTGTTTCCTATTTTTATTCAAGCCAAAATAGCAGTAAAACTGCATGAAAAGTTTATTCAGACTGATGTATTAGCTAAACAGCAGCCACAATTATTGCAGTTTCTTTGCGGTACATTGCATAGTGAAACTTTTCCTCCGTTGTAATGGGCTTTTTGACATATTGCATAGCAACAATCATTGTAATTTAGAAAGGTATAATTTTCAAAATAGGTATTGTGAACCAACGCCCCCATTAAAGACGGGTGTTTTTACATGTGATGGGAGTTTTAACACTTTATTTTTAGCCAACTTATCAACCCCCGCGTGTGTCACGGTTTATTTTGGATCTGACTTTTATCGCAACTTGCTATCGATGAACAAAGTTGAATGTATGCACTATAAATGCAAGTTTTTCCAGCTAAGAGATTAATTGTCGACCTCTGGGTGATAAAGCCACTACAGTGCGTTTGCACAGCTTCACGACTTAGTAACGTTATCGGGCTTGAAGGGAGGGAAAGTTGACGTGTGAATTACTGTATACTCAGCCTAATGCAATAGTCACGGATACCGTTCCAGGCGAGGTGGCACAGACAGAGAGAAGGCCAGTCAGCAGATTTTACGACAGCAAACCAGAGCTGTGCTGTCATACTGTACAACAGTGTGTGAGTCACAGGGTATAGTCTTTTTACGTGTTAGTCCCACGAGACATTTGCATCAAGAGGACTATATAATACCAACACAGCTTGTTTCTGGAATGATGGGTTGCTGTCAAACCAACAGTTAACCGGGAATTTGATTTTGAAAACAGTAAGTGTTATTTGCTTTTCGAAGAACAAGGGATGACATTTGTCTTAATCGTCCAAAAGAAACGGCACCAAAAGAAAGTATAATGTTATTGCGCCTGTTGTTCAAAAGGCACACACGCCTGATGCGTGAGCTACATGTAGAAATGTCGTTAAATACATATACAGGATATTATAATCTTTGTTAGTACAAGTACGGTTTTTACAAAAGTTATAAACTAAATATAATAGACCAATGGTTGTAGAGAAAAGAAATGCGAAATAGAGCGTATACGCAGCAGATAAATACTAGTTCCGTGAATGTGAGCTTAACTGGCCTAACTGATCTGATGGTTATAGGGGTATCCAAGGGCACGACTTTCAGTTGGTACCCATATCTGTGATGTCCAGGTTTATCAGTGGCGATGCGTATATCCCTTATCAGGTCTACGAGATCTGTTTCGATCAACTGGATAAAAACTGATTTCTCACCACTTGCAAGTTATCATCCTTGCTAGAGGTGTAATCTAGTATGCCCTGTATTGTTACCTGTGGTCATTGTGACTCCATGGGGGCCGAAACTGTAGAAAACTGAATTTCACAGGTGGTGGCTAAGGTTTAGCTGTGAGTGCCTGGGAACAATATAGCATATCGTGAACTCACACGTCTGTTAGAGAAACAGTTGTAGATTTATAAGTCTAGTGCATGCTATGAGTCTAGTACAATTTATACACCTGTCAGTATAACCCAGGTCAGGTGAGATGTGACACTTGTTACTTTTGCCCGTCACCTGTCTTCTTCTAAGTACAACGTTTGAAAGATGGACAGAAACGGCCATCTGAACACCGGTGACAGCGTTAAGGTGTGAGAGGAGGCAGCTCACTGCACGGTAAAAATAATAGTCATAGATCGTCAGTGGCATAATATTGGTCTCCACCAACAGCTGTAACTGTGGTGACGTTTGAATTACTATTATTACTGTTGTAGATGATGGTGATATTGGCGCGTCAGAGAAGGATTACCACTGTAAAATGTGTTCCCCCAACAATTAACGGTCACTCTCGGTTGTGTTAGGGTATAGTAAACGTAATACAGGACTCTCCGAGGGCTGGTAAAGGCGGAGCCTTTAATAAATATGCTGTAGCCTTAATATTTAAGTTTTGTTTAATTTTATGTCCGGAATAATTTTATTATTATTATTATTATTATTATTATTATTATTATTATTATTATTATTATTATTTTATTTTATTTTATTATTATTATTTTTATTTATTTATTTATTTATTTATTTTTGATAATGGAGATAGCCCTCTCCTTTCCTGTACTGGATATCCGTATCAGATTAATCTTTATTCGGCCAACAAGCCTTAACGTCAAACGATTATTTTGACGGCTGTTTTGACTTCTTTTTACGGACACAAACAATTTATCAATATGATATTCCAGCGAATTTTATTTCAAACGCCCATTTTCTTAAGTTGACTTGAGATATTGCTTGAAAAAGCACATTAGTTATATTTCTCCAGGACGCAATGAAATTACATGAAACATACACCCTTATAGCTGTTCCGAGATTTAATTTGATGGATTATTTTTATTTTCATTACCTGATATGGAAGTTTTGGGACACCGTGTAAATTAAGTTTGGACGTCGATGCTTCGACTGTACCGGTGTAGATGTTCTCTTTCTGGCTTAATTTCGGCTGGTAGAAAATTCCCCTCAAATCGTGACCTGGTATCTAAAATACGGACTGATGTTAATCTGCATTGCTGTGTAATATGTATGATTATGTACGTGTAATGATATGCAGGTATAAAATAGTGGACTAATTTCTTTATAAAAAGATTTGAAGGGAATGCGCCTGTTCTTATGTTATGAAGTGCATAACATATCGACATCTGTCTTAACGCCACTGTTGCAGGGACAAGAATGTGTCCTTGCCGCGTTTGAGTTAGCTTCTTTGTCAATTATTAAAAATTAACAAGCCACGTATATCTTTGATACACTTGTCTTTGATGATAAACCGCGTTTATTTTCGTCAACAATAAATAGAGATGAGGTAAAATGAAGGGATACAGCGGGGCTTAATCACTTATCTGATGTATAGTCGAATGTAGTCGACCGAGAGATAGATATGAAGATATTATATGAATTGTGTACATCATATAACCCGCATATTGTCAAACCAGGCGACTCTATTTTCCAGTGCCGATCACTGTGACACTTGCAACAGCTGGACGCAGGTAGACGGTTTTCATATTTTGGTTCACGTGAGTCACACAGGTGGATTGCTCTCTGGGAAAACACCAAGCTGCAGTGACTGGGCTTTATCGGAACAGGCATAGGTGAGTGTTTAAATCGCTCTTCCTAATCATTTACATCACCTGTCTTATGAATTTTCATGAACCCACCTGTCTGTGTTCCGGATTAATCAAAGGTATACGCAGTGTGTTTGACGCTACTTTTCAACAACAAATAATTATGTCATGTTAAGTGGTGTCTCCGAGATTTGAGTTATATACAAAGGTGAGGATGAGCAACTTAAGTATGGTAGATGTCCCTTGTATCAGGTAGGCCAGTTTGTCTTTTATGAAGGGGGATGGTTCTGAATCATATGGTATTATTCCTAGTTTGAGAGACCTAGGATCCATACTCGAAACTATAATGGAAATGAGAAAGAACTAATAGCTTCATTCGCCTACCCGCATCATCCTTCGCAATGCAAATATGAAAAAGCAGCTCCAGTAAAACACTAAATATTCAATAAGTCAGACTGATCTCAGATGATTTGATAACTTAACATTTGAATTAAATACTGCAGGCCTTGTGTGTATATATGCCAGGACACATCTCACTGTTGGATTACATTAGTATATACAGACGGTGCAGTCTATTTTTCTCTTTTAAAGCATCCTACTAACTTATTCGAGCACATGCATATCTCATTTTAACTAGAAAATGCCGCTTGACGCGGATCATGTGATGTGCCTGTATGTACTAAGGGGTATTTGCCCACATACACACAAGGAATATTAATAGTAAGGGTGGATCACAGTTCTCTGAATGTGTGTGTGTGTGTGTGTGTGTGAGAGAGAGAGAGAGAGAGAGAGAGAGAGAGAGAGAGAGGGGGGAGGGAGAAAAGGAGAAAAAACGTAAATTAGTGTTTCCATGCGTGAAGGTGTGGAGGAAAGATGGAGCCTAACTGATCATCGTTACAAACCTTAATGTTCGGCTTGCCCCTCCTGTACAGACAAGCCACACAAATATCAAAATTGACTATAGACCCTTCTTAGTAACGCCGGACGGTTACAATATAGGAAAGTTACAATATATTTAAGAGAAAATTGCTGAAATACATAAAGAAAATGTTAATATAGGCCTTTATTTATTGATGGAAAGATACAAAACGACGCTGATAAATCCAATCGCTTACACAGTTGAGGCATCTCCTTTTGTTAAAGTGACAGAGGGGATACATGTGCATGTCACGACACGTGCATTCATGTGTCTCTTCGTTAACCCACGGACTAATCTTGAATTCAGCATAATAAGACGCGGTTCAGATCACGATTTTATCCAAAATTTTATTTGCTTACGTGTGAAAATGCGGAGGTGTGTTTTATACCAAAGACCATAAAAGATGTAAATATTGATCTTGTCTCATTTTAAGTTGTTCGTGTAAGTGTTTTGGGTCATTACTAAGGGGTATTTGCCCACATATGCTGTGCTCTGCTAACAGGATCTGAGCTGAAAGGTGCAGATTATAGAGTCGTACAGTTGTACAGTCAACCTCAATACAACATCATCATCATATTTGAAAAAGTATGACATGTGGATACCTTTTTTATTTGCAGCATTTGTATAATGGTACGTGAGATTTATTATTTATCTAATTTTTTCGTTAGTTTGGCAAAATCTTTGCTAAATTAATATTTGGTGGGTTCCCGCACTTCGCCAATCTGTACTATATACCAATTAGTATCCATTTCCCTATCAGCATTTTAAAATAATGCTTTATCAAAGGTAAAAATTCAAAATCCAGGACTCGAAAATCCGTTTGTTTTACCGTAAGGTATGTTTGGTAATCCAGTTTGGACACATGTGCCTGTGAGTGAATGTACTGTAAAATTTGTGTTTAGTCCTGCTGTAATGTCCGACTTCGGGAACTCGTGATCAGTGCTTTATTTTTTGTCATGCTTAAATCATGCCATGTTAAGTGTATAAATATATCGTCAAGTGCATTCTCATTAGCTGTCTTAGCTTGTGACAACAGTGTTGAAACAATGGTCAGATTGTCACATTTAAACCGCGAACAAAAATTAGTGATAACTAGATGGACCAAAACCCATTATTTAGTGCACCATTGTACCGATGATGTGAGATAGATCTTGATGTTAAAATAAGATCTAGTGAGCGTTAAAAGCCTGGCCCCATTTGTAAACACAGGTAATAATACATTTCTAGAATATAGAAGCTTTCATTGTAGACAAGTACACCATTGAAGCGGTAGGTACATTTATACATATCCACACCCCAGATTCCCACTCTTATATGCAGTCACGGCTTCTATTCCTGACTTCGAAACGCCTTTAATGCTTTAGATGAGCGCCGTCTCTTTACAGCCTAATATTTTACAATGATTCTCCTTAGAGTTTCTATCCTGTAGTCCTGGGATGCATATTGGTGAGCTTAGGTTTATAAAAGTGCCAACCTTGATTTTATCAGGAATAAAATTAACTGAAATTTGAATTTTTTAAAATAATTTATAACTTGGTTTAAAAATTCCATAATTCAACGTCCTTTCATGCTGTTTCATTGATGGACAGCAACACAAGACTGAAAATATAAATTGCAAAATAAAAACTCTCGGTGATTGTAAGTAATTACTCGATTTTTGTGTATTTTTTTATTTATTGATAAACATAAAAAAGCTCAATATTATATTCCTTCATGATTTCCTCTGACGATAATAATATTGAACATAAGAAACTAGAAAAAGAAACAACAACACATATCAAATATCATACATCAGTAGGCCGTGATTACAGGTGCAGAATACAAAGTGTTTTAGTATGTACATGCGCGTGCTTGTTGTCATTTTAGAAATGTCTTTATTGTTAATTATATACATTCGTGACGTTTGTTCAACTGACACCTTGTATTATTTTATTGCAGCTTTTATGAGATTGTATCTAGGCTGCTTTGGCGGGTTACTCCTCAAGATCAAGTGTAACCATTAACTACCGAGCGCATGGTATTCTATACCGCCTTGGAGAAGCAAGCTTACGTCGGAATTCTAGGATTTACACGTCATGGTGTCAACGGAACCGTGCCACTTTAGGGCACACTTCCTTAGGAAATGAATTTATTCACACACGCTTGATTTATGCAGCAGTCACATTTTATATTCATAAAAGGGAAAACTAAGTCTTGATGGGTGACGTTGAAGTACTGGATAATTCTAGTCAAATTGGACAGCTTTTTGAGGCGTGTGATCTAGATGGTTCTGGGTATATAGACCAGTCGGAGTTGGCCAGATTATGCACAGAACTTACCACAGACGAACTTGGAGATGTCTTTAAAGAGTTGGACAAGGATGGGGACGGCCGAATCAGTGTGGCAGAGTTTACGGAAGGATTTAAAAGCATATTGATAGATAAATCGAGGAAGAAGAGCTTGAAGAGGGGGAACTCCATTTTAAGTCAAGGTGGAACTGGAGATGATTTTGCCAAGAGACTGGACGAAGGGCTCGAGGCGCTCTCTTGGTAAGTTTTTACTTTTTTGTCCTTCGCCAACATATATTTCAGGCCGTAGCCAGCAATTTCAAAACGGGGGTTCTTTTTTTTTTTTTTTTTTTTTTTGAAAAAGTGAACCTTTTACCATGAAACCTAATGTGCCTTGATAAAATTTTACCCAGAGGGAACCTTTTCCCAGCAAAGGGGTGGGTTCTTTCGAACCCCCCCACCCACCCACCCGGCTACGGGCCATATTTCAGGAGAGGAGTATGCTAGGTTGTGTGTGTTACTTTTCGCATTTATGATGAATGATAACGCCGTAAAAGGCCCAGCAGACGCGGAGCTTGTGTTAATAGGGGTTCATAACTTCCCTTTTTGTACAATATCTCCACTTCAGAGTATGGCTTCTAGATCTGATCAGCGCTTTAACTTTTTATTTTATCATCTAATATCAATTTAAGTACTTTGTATTGGTATAAAATGCTGAATGATAGACTAAAAGATGAAGCTTAAATGCCTTTCTCCACCACCCTTGTCAAATCTTTTTCATCAGATGAATCTTTTTTCGGTCACAAGACAACGTACATAAGAACAAAGGTCAAATACCAAAAACTTTTTCTAGCGCAAGAAACGGGTTAATGATGAATTTTTATAAGTTGTCGCAAAGAGACCTGTTGTGCTGTCAAGGGCCATTACCCCGTTGGACCAGTTGGCGTCTTGTGGGATTGTTTGCATCCTTAAGGAGTAGTTGTCTCAATTGTAACCAATAGTATAGGTTTGGAGATCGGTCTGGTATTTTCTCATGTAAAATGTTTTTTATGGAACTTAAAATTGTCTTAGTTGTGCGCATTTGAAGAAAACCCGTTTTATTTTTCTTTTAGCTTCATAATGTTGCATAAAAATGTATTTTAAAAACAGCTTACAAGTGGAGGCAGTAAAGAGAATGAGAAAATCCTGGGAAAATAATTTACCTTATTTCGACACTAGCTCTTGTGAGTTCAAACATGAAACTTTTTTCGGTGTGGGTCACGTCAAAATCAATATATAATGAGAAAAAATATTATTCACTAACATATCAGTTTCTTTGAAAGTGCTATAACAGCGGGTACATGTACCATTCTATAACATTTCGAATTTACGTCTTTAAATTTCCAAAAAGTTACCAAGACAGATAAAATAGACAGCGGTGTAAGTCGATGAGCGAACTTTGAATGGCGTTATCGAGACGATGTTTATCGCTTAATACGACTTTTTGTCTTACCGATTCGATTTCGTTATCTTTTCTGTGTCAACAAAATGTGATTACAAATAACATTCTGGATCGAGATTTCGCAAAGTTATGACATTAGAGGATGACTTTGCAGGAAAAATACCATGGTAGGGGAGTTGGTTAATCTCCTTTTGGTTGCAATCACCTAATCCCAGTCATTAATCAAACAGTCTTTTTCCATAGAGTTCACACGCCTTACGTTGTCACGTGACCCTATCCGGGCACCTCATACCGTCGCTGTTCGGGAAAACTGCTAAACATTTCCATTTCGTGCTTCTTTACAAGATACACTCACGATAATGAGATTGTTACGACTACAGTAATGGAATTTGAAAGTGGTTGAAGAAGATAGTACTGGCTGATTTAAGGTTTCAATCTTAATGGACATTTTCAAAACTGAAGCCGTCTTTTTTTTCTTTCTTTGGGACTCGCATGTAGGCCTACTGTACATGTACCTCCCTCTACATGGTGATTTTCAAAGAAAAACTCAGATTCTGGTGGCTAACTGGATTGTCCGTATGTTTAAACACAATCCATGTATGGAGCGGGGAATTATAATGATGAAAGCAAAGAAAATAGAAAATATATATTTCTTCAGATAGAATTCTGTAGGCTACTTATAACGTAGGCCTACATACCCTAAAGGTCTGTATTGCAATCCGACACTGTTAACCTTCTGGATATTTCCAACTACCCCTGTATGAATATGCACAAAAAATATGTTTATATAGTTTTTCAAGAGTACTGGAAAATTTTTAAAGATAATTTTGAATCAACATTTCTGAGATATCAACATTACTGAGAGCCAATGGCATGCTGAGTCACTCATGAATGTCGACGTCGTTTAATATAGACAGAATACCTGAAAGAATTGGCGTATTTTCATATATCCGGAAATATAACTTACAAGTTAGTGGTTTACCAGTACGTTTCACAAATGTTTGTCATACCTTTGACGTCTCAATCTCAGTGTACTGATATTTTGACTAAAGGTATATCAGTAGTAATCAATGGAATTAAAGCATCTGTCTGTCTGAAATTTAAGCCATTTCTGAAAGAGCTTTCTCTTTGAATGGACTACTGCTCATTCATTGTGGACAAGGCACACTTAAAAATTCGGCCATAAAGATGATACATAGAAGCTCTAAATATTGTGAAACCTATCCCAATAAAACGCCATTCTTGTCTGTACTGATATCTGGTAGTACATGTATAGCGTCTGTGCAAACGCTTTTTTACTTATCGCCATTTAATATTTCAATTTAGGAAGCGAATACAGGTATTAATAACATATTATGAACACCTATCCTCGTCAGAATCGTACCTCACCACGAGTCACCACACATTAGGGAGATAACAAGTACCTACGTCTCCCTCCCTCTTCTATGCTGAAATGTTTTATTTATTGAAAAGTGCTCCCTACGTTGAAATCATCTGACAGTGGGGAGACAAAAATATTGCACCATTTTGCTTCAAGATGAACAACAGCTGGATTTCTTAGGTCTTTCAATTGGTATTTTATTGAAAAGTATGTCCATTAGAATCTTAACTACAGATTTACAGACCATTGCTTTGCCCTTACGATACACATGTTATTATGGTAGTGTTAACCTTTTGTAGAATAGCCACGTGATTTCAGTATAGCCACCACCCCTCTGGGAATAGACTGCTAAAGGTTCAGGTATCTTTTGGGGGCTATGTTGGACCAGACCCTTAAGATACTTTGGATTAAAGCATTTCTGGTAAAAGGGTGTTCCTTTGCCACTTGATTTCCAAGTTGACTAGTGAGAAAATGCATATATTTTCTGGCATATAAGAAACGTACTATGTTCTTCATACTCTCACCTGTCCACCCACGTTTTTTTACGGTGAAGATGGACTCATAAGAAAATACAAAATGGCACCAGTTCTTACCTACGGTCGATGCAATGGTTTTTGCAGCCCGTGTCACTCTTCTTCGTCTGTTTACCAAGGCGATAAGTGGTTTCCACCTGGGAACTCCGGTGTAATTATCTGGAGCATGAAGCCTTCTTTGAAACAGTTATTTTGCTTATCTCAACCAGCAAATTGAGAGACCACTGCAAAGCTAATTCGCGGCACGGTTCAAATTCCGTGAGTCTTGACAGCTATCTGGGGGACATCTATACCCTCCAGTCTCAGAGAAACAATTTCTTTTCCTTCGTCATTTTCCATCACCATGGTAGCAACTGCATCTTGACTTGACAGCTAAAACAGCGTTAAACCTTCAGTGTATATATTTTTACCTTTATAGTGCACATGAAAATTCACTACTGGTTACGCCAGCAATAAACCGCGAATCGTTTTTTTTTTCTGAACGGGTTCCCCATGTCATATGGAGCACTATTCACACAGATGGTGCTATACTTTTGTCACCCCTCTGTAGTTGATTTGTGACTACATGTTACATTTTCTGTATTTATATTATATGATAGGAAGGCAATGCATTTTGTTGTCTCAAAGATTACTGAACTAGGTCTATTTTTTTCATTTGTTCAGAATGTGAAAATGAATATAGACTTTCAACACTGAACTTGCTATATTTCAGTAAGTGCCATCAAGTGCTTACTTTATGTACCCAGTACCTGCACGTTTTGTTTTATTTAAGAAAATTTGGACTTGTGTTCATGTTTCCGTTTTGAATAATTAAAAATCTGTTTAGATATGCCTTTATATGTATGTATGTATGTTAGCTTTCTGAAAAACGCCAGAAAATATGTTCATTATAAAAAACATCGTTTTTTATGTTATATGGGTCTCACATTTTGACATCGAGTGGCACAGCTTATGGTGGTAGGACAGATTACTTAAATCCACCAGCATAGAAAAGAAAAAGAAAAAGTGAAAATTGAAACTTGAAAGTTATTGGATAGATTTATTTTTAGCATACATGTATAATGAAAGTTTATCCACTGGAAAATTGAACAGCGGTAGATGAAAGATGAAAAGCACGTGTAATTCACACAGAAACAGAAAAAAAAAAAAGATAATTGAAACTTGAAAGCTATAATTGATAGATTTATATTATATATATGTATAATTTAATGAAAGTTTATCCATTGGAAAATCGAACAGTGGTAGATGAAAGATGAAAAGCACACGTTTCATTTCCTTAATGACCCCCAAATCACTATATTTGAACAAATTTAAACTTGTTTGATCTGTAGGAATGAATTGTCCCTTTTTTAAGTACATAGCTATAATTTTTGAAAATTTTGTTTGGTATAATATACAGTAAAAAATACTACTAATTATAACAAAAACAAAATTCCGCAGTATTTCAGATAAACTTTCAAATGATAAAAAAGCATTTGTAAAAACATAGGTAAAATGTATAATTAACATGTAGCACAAGACCAATACTTCTGTACATGTTGTGCGCAAGGTCAGAATGCGACAGGTGTGCAAAATCGATACGTACAAGATAAGTGAGGAGAACTTTAATAATGCGTTTTCGTATTTAATCGGTATTTTTTTATACACTCACGCATCACAGGGTCTCTCCGTCCACGTGGCGTCCTAGTTGTAAAGTATTAGGCTCCACCTAAATTTATGGTATAGTTTATAGATATTACAATGCCAAACACAGAATTCCTGTGATCATATGTTGAAAATAAATCTTTTTGGTCATTTTATTACCATTCATCAAATTTGGTCTTTGCAATGACAACACGTTAGGTTGACCTGATGTCATCTACACTCCTAATAGGACAACATGTATTCGTTTCAAAAAGATGTTAGTTTGGCATGGTTTGATATGCATTTGTTTTGTGACACGCCGTCTCTTTGGTCCATAACAAATTCATTCAACAAAATTAATTCAGTTAGACCTTTCTGGAATACCATCACCTTTCTGCTCGCTTTTGTCGCAACTCGATAGAGAAATAATTGTTTGGCAGCAATTTGTCTCAAGTACGTAGTTAAACAATCGACGGTTTAAGTAGTTATGACGTGTCAACAGCCTTGGAAACGGTGGTTTAAAGCACTGCAGCCGTGTATTGCAGTTATAAAACGTATGAATCTATCCAACACTTACATTTAAATTGAGGAAGTTGATATAAGAGGGTTTTGTTTTTGCAGTTTGATATTAAGTTCTGGTATTTGCAATACTCTTAGTCACAAACTCTTCTTTTTTGCATTAATTCATTGATTTTATTATGGCTGGATGATGCATCTCTCTCTCTCTCTCTCTCTCTCTTCTCTCTCTGTCTCTTTCTCTGTAACATTTAAATGCCCGGGCAATCTGTTCGTTAATAAAGGTTATTTAATAGGTTTGGGGCGAGAGTCCATGCATTGATTTAGCACTTTTGAATCTCCGGTGGCTATAACCAGTTTCCCGCATTTTGATAGAGAGATAGGAATGAAAGAATTATAACAATGCCTTTAATCGATATTGCGGGAGAAGTGACTAAATGATAAAAAGCATCAATTAATACTACTTATGTATGCTTAGAATTAACTGTTGCGACCAAAAAACTGTCAAAGCCCTCAAGTCTGAGATGAAAGGAGATTTTAGAGAAAGAGGGTAGGAACAATTGCATTCAATAAAAGTGCGTCACGATTACCCGGTCACTTAAGTCGTGATATGAGCGTATTATAATTAGATAAAACCAAGAATCAAGTACAAATGCAATCCTACTACCACAGGCGAGTCATCTCTTGTTAGGCAGTTCAAGGAGTTATAACAGTTATAACTCCTTGGTCAGTTCTAAAGTTGTAAATGTATAAACATTTCAAATAAAATAATGGTGTCTCTGCCTCAAGTAGACATACATCTATTGACAAAGCAATACTTACATTTTATGTAAAAAGAACAAGTGTTTTGGAACATTGTCAAGTCCTATTTGATAAAAAATGTTACAAATCTGTGTGTGATAAAAAGAAAATAGCAGAAACTACTCTTGTATTCAAATCAAATAATAACCGAAAATGGTACTTTTAAATGCTTTTTAAAAAGAAAGTTGCGAGGGGATGATAAACAACTTCCAACGCTCAAAATATACTTTTTATCTTATAAGTAAACGTTGACAAAAATTGCCTCTCTCAAAGCAGGTACTTCATATCATATTTCAGAAAATATAAATTTTGAAGGACTTAAAAAAAGTAAATATACTTGCTATAGTTTGTATTGTATTTTGATGAACGAACAAATGACCAAATCTTCTCTCTTTACTTCTTCTATTTCCCGCGTTCGGAAGTAAAAATTGATGTCGTCTGCGTTGCCAGGGTGCTTTCATTGATTCTGTCTTGCTCTTGTGAGACGCAGCACTTATGTCTATGGGTGCATATGACATTTTGGTGTAGAGTTTCCTAAACATATTTTTATTTCATTCGTTTTTGAATACGTGGACTCTGTAGTTGCAATCTTTGTTTTGAATGTTTCTTTATTAAGTCCTCGCACTCCTGCAATGGCCACTCCTCTTCACTGAGAGAATTTAAGGAAACAGTTTATTATATTCAACTCTTAAAATAAGCAAAAAAGGAGAGATGTGCATGTGTTTTCTAACAAGCACAAGGCTGAACACAAGTGGCACCTGCAGATAAAACAAGCGTGGGTCAATAGAGGAAATCCCGACCATTACTGACGAATTATGTTGTTTGAATAATGCTTCGTGTCGATTCCGTCTTTTGCTTACGCGTGTTGACTTTACTAGGGTCAAAGTTAAGAATTTTTCTGTGCGAAATCTATACATAATGACATAACCTGGTATTTAAGCATACATAAGCTGTTGAAGCAGGCGAGAAATGACCAAGAGCTGGACCGTGCAACTCAACTCATGTTCAATATCATCTAAAACGTAGGAATTATACTTTGCACTGCTTTTTTCAACGTTCAAAACAAAAAGATAACCTCTGGCAAGAGACAATATTTATTTTCCCATTTCTGACACAGTTTGTGATCCAGATGATGGCAACGACTGGGAACTATGAATGATGGAATTTGAACGCATCCAGAATCTATTTGCTACTTGCGATGTCAATAGAAATGGCTACTTGGAGAAGGATCACCTTCGTGAATTATGTGATGAGCTCAGCCTTTATGTTGGAGACTTTGAACAATTCTTTCACCAACTAGACAGGGATGGGGACGGGAGGGTGAACTTCAGTGACTTTGAACAAGGTTTCAAACACCATTCCTCGTTTCTTGATAACGTCCGGCTACACCATGGAAGCAACAGCAATGAATGGGAATATGACGATACTGAAGAAGACGAAATTGACAAAGAACAAGAATGCGATGTCGAGGAAACAAAAGAAAACCAATATAGGGCTAGTGATGAGGGTTATAATGAAACGTGTTACGAATATAGTGACTGCTCTGACGTTGTACAATTTGATAAGCCACTCTATAATGGCGTACCAGTAGAACCCTTACTACCGGAAGAATTTCGCAAGCGACACGGGGAAGATTTATCACATTTACCAGTTTTTAGGTAAATTGAATTAAATTTGACGAAGAGACGATTATTAGTTTTTCTTGATCATGTTATAAATTGATTTGAACTCATGGTCGAAACTCAATAACTAGCTTACAGGTATTTCTTAGGTCTCAGAAGACGCACATTACAGTTACCTTCTGATTGCATGGTACAAAATCCCTCCGTGGGGCGCTTTCAACATTTTTGTAACAGACGAGTAGCGCACCCTGTGGTCAGAGAATACATAACAGTACCCCACTTTTAGTTTAAGACGTTCTTATGCAAATATAAAAATCGTTTTTTTTCGGCAAAGTTTTATAAATGGTGCTGCAATCCATTGACAATCCTTATAATAAATATTTCATGACGTAATTTACAACTTTAACAAACACATTTGTGGCATGGTTTGCACATTTTCACTAAGTCAGTTATTATAGTTTTCACATATTTCCATAACTCGAAACAAAGATACGGTAAAAATGAAACTCTTTAACTTCATGCACTAGCATTTGGCGCACAGGGCCCTACTTGATTTGTTCTCTAAAAAAATACTATGACAGTTGATAAAATACAGTCAAACCTAAGACCCATCAAACTGTTTGAAGGGTCTTAAGTCAAACATAAAAAAGTCCAAAAAGTTGCCCCTCTCGTAATTCTTAATTTTATGGCTATTAAATTGACATTCAAGCATCATTGTCGAATGTATGTTATGAAGACCGTTCTTTGAATTTCAGTCAAGAAAACGTTTGTGAGTTATACCAGCAATTGCACGCCTCAGACGTACCCCACCTCTTGACCCAGTTTGAGACCATCATCCTCAGCGTGATTAAAGATGTCCGGCAGCAGCAACTTGAAAACCAAAGCCTTGAATCATCTTACAGAAGGTAAGCAGACTTCGAGTAAAGGAAAATGTTGCAAACTACTGTATAGGCACTGTTACATTTTGTACCTGGCACATTTTACAACTTGCAAACATTGAATTGAATTGCTCATTGATGTTTTTCCCTGCGAAAATTTGTCTCATTTAACGTTCACTTACGGTTCTGACACAGTTATTATGACACAGTTATTTTCGCAGTTGCTTTTCTTATCTTAATTTTGCTGCTGTTCAGTTGCAGTCCCAATTGACAGTACTGTCATTGTACACTTGCAAGTACACAGCTAGTCCATGAAAAAAAAAACAAATAAAAGACGACCCTTTGACGATTTATTTCGGTCAATGTGTCAGAAATAACTTTGAGTCGATTATTATCCTTAATTTAGACGAACAATATGTTCTATATATTGTTACCTATTATTCTGTTATTGCTTGGAATTTTGTTATTAGTTTTTCATTTAACAATTATAATGGAAAACCATTTGGTGCATTTAAAAGATACGGTTTTACAAGTATGAATATAAAACAGTCCCATATCGAAGAAACATCGCGATTTCCCACGGTTTGTACGGAAGACCCCATTTTGATTTGAAAGGGAAAGTGACTTATTTGCTTTGGGCATCACACATGCAATTATCTCATAACGTTAATTATTTTACGAAAACTGCTTATCTTTTCTTCACTGGATCAAGACTGACAATCAGTAGTTATTTATTTTACAGTTGACACGTACCATTTGAAATTAGCTCAAGCTACGTTACATCGATTATGTTTTGTACGTGTATGTTTACATGTGGAATATGAGTGAACACACTAGACAGTGGCATTGATTTGCAGGTGAAACATTACTAGTACGTGTAACCTCGAGGGCCTCGTTGTTAATGACAGTGGAGGGATACTGTTGAACAGAAGTTTCACTGCAAAATTGGGCATTTGATGCTTCCTAGTACTGATACCATTATTCATGTACCGGTAGTCTGTTTTTTTATAGACAGCGCTAACATGTAGGCCTATCTGTCGGTCGTTTTTTTTTCTTTGGTAAGAATAGAAAAGAGAATGTAGTAACATTTTGGGAATGAGCAATAACCTGTGATTTGGGAATTTGGTCTCAGTCTGAAAAAGCAGAACATGATAGTAATATCAAAGGAAAGTGACTGGCCAACATGAATACCAAACTTGATTGTTGCTTCGAGCACGCGTGTTCGGGCATTATCGAGACCTTACAAGTGCGCGGTCAGGGTGAGATGGTCAAGGTGTGATGTCCGTCCTAGATCGACCCAAACAGCACCTCATTAAAGCCGCATCCGGTCCAGTTTTGACCAGAACAAATATCCATCTAGGAATGTTGTTTTAATTGAGCCAGATCTCCGCACTTATCATTGAGAGTTTTCCGTTTATTTTCCCCACTTTCGTTCCTATAGGGAATGACGTAAATTGAAACGTAGTACACTGCCTTAGGATAAATAAGTCTGTTAATTATGAAACAACGCTTAGGCGCTTAATAGTTTAGTTATGCAGTTGGACTTGAAATAACAGGATAAGTTGATATACACCGCAAAACCCTGAAATATTTCTTTTTGTTTATGATTTATAAACACCGATTGAAGCATTAACTATAATTGATGTCGATATGATGCTAAACAGGAACCACGTAAGAAGTCTACGAAGAATTTCCCTTTATCAAAGTTCACTTCCAAATCAAACATCTTCACCACTTCTACAACCGCAGGCTACTATTTACTTTGAAAGATCTTTATTACCTCCTGGGTCAATTTTTGCGGTGCTGTCGGCTGCGGTTTCCTTTGTTCAATTATAACATTATAACTAAACAATGAAATCATAAAAGAAACATCGGAAATAATTCCAAGAATCTAACCCGATATATCATATTTGCACAATATTGCATTCACACGTTATATACTTTCCTCTTTAGTTGTAAACAAGGTAAATAGATACACCTAAGATGTCAAATAGATGTCAACAAAGGAGTCGGTTTCTTTTCAGAGAAAAAGAACACCACGCGGCACAGATACAGCTATTAGAGGATGAGCTGGAGGGCCAGGTTCAGAAAATTGAACAGAGGGTCCGTGCTGAGGTATTCTGTTTCCTATAATTAATTCTCATCCAATTCACGCTTTTTTCCTTTGATTTGTGATTTTGAATAGAATGATATAATATATTATTTTATATTAATTTCTAATTATAATTTATAATTTATGTTAATAATTATAATTATAATAAATTATTAATATCATGGCAAAAGAGTTGAGAAAATTTATTCGCCGCAGCTATAGCCCCCTTTATACATTGCTGCCCCATATCAAACTCTTCGCTTCAAAGAGTCTTGATATATATATGTTAACATGGATGCTTTATTCCCGCTTTACGATCCCTTTGAACAGTCAGTTTTGCTATAATTATATTGGTATTGTTGTTGCGACGGAATTTTGCATCATTTTTCCTCTATCATAGGAGAGGGAGAGAAATAAAGGAGAGGTGGAAACAATGCAGCAGAAGTATGAAGATGAAATTCGAAACCTGCAAACAAATCTAGTTAAATTGCAAGGGGTAAGAAGTTACTTATAAGTACATGTATGTAAGAATGATTTAATGATATCTTCATGAGGACTTCACGAAATTATTATGTGCAGATTTAGGAGATTTTATTCGAAGTTTGATTCCAAATTTTTTTCTCCATCATCATGTAAGTTATTCTCCCGGGTTTTACACTTGATAAAGATTCAACGTGTTTCCCCTTCTCACCCTTGCCTTGCAAAACCCCTTTGCAGTTTTTCATTGAAAACGCTTTTTATTTTTTATACTTATATGGCGTTTAATCTTATTCGTAGTAACGAAAAGTTCGGTACATAACTAAAATTGTGGATATCTAATACAGAATATCAAATGTTTAAATCTCAATGCTTGATCACACATACATATAAGTGGATGTTAAAAATGATAATTATGGTGTTTCAGTTACAAGAAAAGCCTCGAAAAGAAAACAATCAAGATGGCCAAGTTAGCAAACTAAAACGTCAGCTTGAAGAATTGTCCGAAGAAAACCGGGAACTACGAGCAACTGTGAATGATGCCCAGACGAACTTGGCCCTGGTTCGAAGTGAATTGGCAGGCCTGAGACAGGACCATGCTGAGAAACTGGAAGCGTTGCAATTGTAAGTATGCAGGTGCTAATTTACATCATTTGTGGTGTGAAGTTGTTTTACAGTAGAAGCAATTTAAGTCAGATTTAGCTAAAGAATGAAGTACAGCGCTTTCAGTAGGCAATTTCCTCTCCACCAGCCCCTTCTAAGTAATATTTCCCCTTTTCAGAGAGAAAGACACCATGGCGGAGTACGCTAAAGAGCAAGCACATCTTACAAGTCAGTTGCAACAGTTACAGTAAGTAAAAATCAAATTATCACAAATATCAAAACAGTTATTACACGTATCAATTTTTCACAAAACAAACAAAACACACACACATCTGATGAATGTATATTTGGGAATTTTTTTGTTTTATTGGTCATTTTGATAAACCTGCTCCGCGAACCATGTTTGAGAAAATGAAATGCTACACCCACTGTTCTCCTAGCACAACAATCAACCACAGATATTTCGTGCTTCATTTATGTAACTATCCTTTACACTGTCATGATTCCAGCGAGGCAAACAGAAAGCTACATGATACCAATGACGATCTTAGAGCTGCACTGGAACAATCTCATATGGCCCTTCGGAAGATTTCAACATCCGCAACGGTAATGTCGATACACAATGTACAGTAGGTAATTCACGTAGAAGTGTAAACTAGGCTCATTGTATACCCATGCCGAACCGTAAAATGTAATTTGTGTTCGGCATTTAGACGTCACTCTTTATCATCAATCTGGATCCAGCGTAGAGATCTTTGCTATGAGAATGCAATGCACTTATACAGTGTACTGTCTAACAGCTAAACTGGTTTCTTGGACTGATTGAAGCTTATATTAGAAATTCAATACCACTTTACTATTATTATTTTCTTTATCCCTTTTTTCAGCCTGGGCGATTTCCTAATCTCAGCTCGCCCGATTCTCCTAACCCGCCACCAGATTATCCCGGGTAAGAAGTGTTTTTTTAAATACTCTGAATTTATATCTATAACGAGAAATGTTAACAGCCGAATCTTCAACATCACCGATCACAACAGTTCTTTTCCTCCTATTTTTACTACAGCATGTATCGATAATTGTTTCAGACGTACGCACAGTTCCAATTCATCCCTGGCAGACGAGATAAGCCAGACAGAAAGTCTCGTTCATTGTGATCCCGTAAAACGTTTCCTCCCAGCCCAAGAGAGTTGCGAGGTTGATAGTATGCTGGATGATATCGGTATGATTGGTGGCCGTTATTTGATTCTGTTTTATTTCTTTTTCTTCAATTTACTTATTATTTTGCAACGTGTAAACTGTAATCAATCGCTTGGAGATTAGTATATGAAGTAAGTTTGTTTTAACAAACAAGTAGTTTACTTATACCCGTAAATCAAATAAACGATATATTTGATAAAAGCTAAATATTGTGTTACCAATTAGAAAAACATTTTATTTTTTTCTGCAGACAGTGGTCATTCGACTTTAAGGGACGCCAATGACCAGGAATCTGACGAGTCTCCCTATCACCGGCTAACCACACCAGCAAAGGTGCGAAGAATCAGTCGTAGTAAACGAGTGTCGCACCACGACTCTGAAACTGAAGTAAGTATCGGATTAAGTCGCCTACCTATTAAAGGCAAACGCATTTTACCTTTATATGCATAAAACGTCGTATTTTACTGTCCAAACACTGAACATTGATTTCTTTCTATGTAGATGATTATGATTTTTTTAAAATTACACTCGGGACATCTTGGAAATTGCAGGCACCCGAATCTCATGATGAGATGGAGACAGAAATTGAGGCCATGTCTATACGCGATGGTGACTCTGGACAGAGGCAGAGCAGGCTCGTACGTAAGAGGGATCGAGACATAGAATTGGGATCTCGTTCACCACGGTCAAGACCTGGCTCAGCGGGAAGTGGGAGCTCTGTCAGAAGCTTAACGTTCAGCAGAGGGAGCAGAGACGGGAGTGTTCGTAGGCAGCTTCCTACAATACCATCTCAAGTGAGCAAGATTTGTTAAAACTTTTATTTTAGGCTTATGTAATATTTAGTCGTTGGATTCGATGTGATACTTCTATTTGGGCGATAAAACAAATGTTAAACATGAAATAAAAAAAATTACAGTATATGAGTAGACGTTCATTATCAAAGAGGCCAGATTGTAGTTCTGAAGTAGGCCTATTTCAGTTTCGTTTCTTCAAAAGATACATAACATCATTTTCTTATTCTGTTTGGAATACATTATTTATGGATTGTCTATCAGGTCACAGTTAATAAAACCTCGGACCCAGAGAGGATGTATAAAGTGGTACTGGCAGGGGACGCTGCCGTCGGGAAATCTAGCTTCATTATGCGACTGTGCAAAGGAAAGTTCGTAGCCAACCTAAACTCCACATTGGGTACGTTTCTTTTGTGAATCGAAACTTATGTCTGGTCTTGTTTTTTTCTTTTTTTGTGTAAAGATTAAGTCATTTTAACCATTGCGGTATTTGACTCCCGATCTCCCTTGATTCAAACCTAGAAGATTTAAAAGCAAAGGAGTTTTGGGGACCTGAAAGTGTTCTTTAATTTCATATGGGCTTTATTCTTTTTCTGAAAAATTATTTGGGAGACTGTTTTTAACTTAAAATTCCATACACTCATAAATAAGAGAAATAATTATAATAATAAATAGAAGAATTATAATGAATAGAATAAAGTAACGAATATCATTTGTTTTTCTCCAGGTGTTGATTTCCAAACAAAAGCACTGGATGTTGATGGCAACAATGTAGCACTTCAGTTATGGGATACAGCCGGGCAGGAAAGGTGCACCCACGTTTTACTGCATATGTTTTGAGAAGATCTCTCTGATTATTCTTGTTTAGGAAGTAAATTATCTGCTCATTCGAGCGGATTCCTTTTTTCTCATTTCAAGCAGCATATAAAAAAGTTAGTTTTTATGTAATATATATATACTACTACTTGTAATGTAGTGAGAGTTTATAGGTATAAACATGTAGATGAGAAATAAAACGTTGAAAGCCCCATAATATTTGAATGAGAATTTATTTGCTTTCTTATTTTCCACGGATTTTACTTCAATATTGTGGATTTCTTGTAAATTATCATATATTTTGAATTTTTTAATAATCGAACTTCTTTTTATTTCATATTTCAGATTTCGCAGCATTGCCAAATCCTACTTCAGAAGAGCTGACGGTGTCCTGTTGCTCTATGATGTTACGTATGAAAGGTCCTTCATCAACATCAGGGATTGGATTGATGCCATAGAGGTGAAGTTCTTGAGTTTGTCCTTACAATCGAAGATAATTTTTAACAAAATATTGTTCGCATGTAGGTCTGTTAATTGGATTGTTACTTTCATTGTTGCCGCAGTCAGCGGTTGTTCTTCCTGTTTTGCAGTTATATATATATTTATTTATGTAGGATGGTGCTGAAAAACAAATCCCGATAATGATGTGTGCAAACAAAACAGACGCGCGAGAGGAAGCGAAGGCAGATGGTAAAAAGGTTGTTACTGCTGAGGACGGCCAGAGACTGGCTAGAGTAAGTTTGTGCGGACTTCAGTTATAAGGAAAAGATGTTAAACAGCAGTACGATTTTAAGAACATTGCTTGCCAGTACGATTTAAAGAACATTGCTTTCAACTGTTTGTTAACTATCTCTTATCGATATTTCGAATGTTCACAGAAAGTTTGGTAAATGTAGCATGAGCATTACCCATACGCTTATTAGTACTTTTAAGCGTAATTTGGAACAGTCTTATGAAGACATTGCCTATGACCCATTCCTGTGTCAGTGGATTGGTTAGAATAGGTCAAAGGTTCTTGATTTCTCATGATTAAATTCGTTTACAGGAGTACAACTCTCTTTTTATTGAGACGAGTGCCAAAGAGGGGTCGAATATCTGTGAAGCTGTCACGGAACTTGCAAGGTACCTTGTTGATTTGTATGTTTGGATTACATAAATACTTACAGGAAAATCTTTAATCTTTCTCTCGCATATGAATGGCTATTTGACAAATGAGAATGCTGACTCTTAAGGAACTGCCCATTTCATTTTAATTCATACACGTCCTGGTACATGTCCTCGAGCGTGGCATTGTTTTTCGTTACGCGAAAGAATATTTTCTGAAATAGAACACGGTACCACCACCGGTACATGTGCCACCTAGAATAAATATAATAAAATAAAACACCCAAATGCATAGGTTTAAATGACACACGGTGTGTCGTTTCAGGTGGATGAAGACAAACGAAGACATAGAGGTCAAATCAGTTGGACTTCAGCTCCATGTTTCCCCCAAAAGAGAGACGAAGAAAAAGAACTGCTGCTGACCTATTTTGGGTGGATTTTTTTTTACAGTGCATTGCAAACGTATAAAATTGGAACTTGAGTATCGTTTTTGTGGGTTTTAACCAAAAGGGTTTTTTGACACTTTCAAAATAGTTTTGGTGTATGGGTACGGTCTTTTTTCATCTTTGTAAATTCCAGTTTATTCACCGAAACATAGAACATAGAAAGCTTCCATCTGTTAAGTATTAGTTCTTTATTTGGGACCTATATTTGTGTTTCCAAGACAATATATGGCTTGTACTATACATTACGGTTACATTAGACATCATTATCATGTAGTGTAATACAAAGATATGTCCTGGTGAGTAAATATATAAGTACTTTTGGTTTATTATTTATTTGATAAAAATTATGGAGTGGTAAAAGGCAATCTGCAGCTGATTCATTTTTCATTTTAAATAATTGCGTTTTACATTTTATGGATAGTTTCACGCCATTCCCACTGATGCTGTCCACGCCTTGCGTCAGATACCAAGCTGGAATCCAGGAACCCAGGTTGATTTTGCAAACCAAATAACTTTATGTCAGTGTCCGAACACAGAAATGCACATAAGGTGCATCAAGCAATCTAACTGAATATTCCAAATTCGTGTTCTTTCTTTCAAGGAGATGTATATATCTCATGCGAGGTTCGTTACCTCAGTTTTGTTTTAGTAACTGATTTATTGTTATCTTGTAATATATCATTTTGTTGATACTTCATTTTATAAATGCGGTATAGGGTGTAAATATCTGTATAGTAAAATGGTCAAGTAGCTTGTTAAACAAGTGCAATTATTTTATGGAGTTTTAATTTTATGTTGTAGGGACATGCTCAAAAGGAAATAAATTATTCACAAAGTTTGATTCGTGTCATTCACAGTATTGTATGCTGTGCATTCACATTGTGTTCTCTCTCAATGGACCACAGTGTCTCGGGCAGGAGGGAGGGAAATATAAGTGCTGTGGACAATTATAGTATTTTATCAATCCCGGACATTTAGATTATTCCTTAATTCACACATCCTGTACATATTCTCCATGTACACTCTACATGCATATGGGCACACGGCCATGGTTTTTCAAATGGTGAGGAAACCGATATAGATCAGCTGTCCGCACTTATCCTGCAGTACCTTCAAGTAAATGTATTTCGCCTTAAACCATTTTCACACACTGTAATTTTAAGCTGAATATAAAGCTGTTGTAACAATTTTATTCACATATATTAAATGCGATGCGCATTTACATAAATTCACATTGTAATAAACCCTTAATTTTATAGTTTGAAAGCGCATAAAATAATCACAAAACTGGACGGTACGATTACTCTACTTGGCCATGTAAATTGTCGTTGGTCATTTATGTTTAAAAAGCTAAAGACATGTAATACAGCTAATCATGCCAGAGAAGCATTCGTCGAATTCACACATTAAGGTAAAAGAAGCATTGCAACGGTTAAGAGTCATTGCACGACCGATTGGTGCCCTGTAAAGTGTTCGTTCTTTTTATTGCAAAGTAAAGAGTCATCTGTGATGACCTCCATGGAATCTTGCAAGACAAAATTTGTTGGTTTAGTCTAGGCGAAAATTGTCAGACAGAAATGCCCAGACAGACGGAATGGTTCCAAATGAGATATGTGCATCTTGCCACACGATGCCTACATTCAGTACAGCTATTTGCATTGGTTCCTTTACATGTCAGCTTTTTTTTCTACTAGTACATATAACACACTGGTTAACATACATACGTGTATATAAATAATGTTTATGGTCACTGCTATCGTTACTGAGCATGCATACCTTTCCTGAAGGGGACAGCCTAAATACACAGCATTTTACAGATCTATATCTTCGCTACTCACGCATTTATAAATACAAATGTACAAAGAGAGCCAAATGCCATAAAAAAAATTAAGTGGGTGAAAATACTCTCACCAACCCTTGTTCTGTTCATACAGAGTTAACTAGTTTCAGTCTTTAAAAAATGCGAATTCATTAAATTTTAGGCATCCTTTAATCTCCTTTCTTAGCTCATAAAAACGGTGTTAATGGAAGGTAAGGGCCCAGGATCCCCATAATGTGATGTA
Organism: Lingula anatina; assembly: GCF_001039355.2. The sequence goes on from NW_019773748.1 coordinate 164,877, forward strand.
ATATCCGCCTCTGATGCAGGGACCATCATGCCATTGACTGCCATGTTGATCAGGTCGTCTGCTGCAACGCTCGGATGAGTTTCCCCTTGATGACCGACTGGAAATAAAAAAGTTTTAGTTGGTACTTTTTTCAATTATGAATAAAATGTGAAAACGGAAATCAAAATGCTCGGGAACTGACATTCATGACGCGAGCTCAATTATCTCATTTTCAGTATCACTGACCTTTTTTCCAAAATCAGTGTAATAGGAGTGGCCTCTTTCATTCTCCTTAATGTTTTTATATTCATTCATTTTTTTGTAAATTGTTTTCCTCACGTTTATGAATCCGTTTATCTGCCTTTATTGAACTTACCTGCGTCACGAGTGCAATTACGAAAGTCTTCGGATAAGACAAATTGTAGTAGATGTGACATACAAACTCCGCTGGCTGAAATAATGATGTTCTGGTTTACGAACGAGAATTCTTACCTGGGTGGCGCGGACTGTGGCAGCTTGCCGAAGTTGAGGTACCGAACAACTGATGTGGGTGCTCTTTCTGTCTGTGGTTCGGCTTGTCCAGCAGGTTCAGAGGGTCGTGGCTCTCACTTGAATAGTGTGTGCTGACACCTGCCCGCTGTTGGATAACTGGCACGTGCTCCACAAGAGGTTTGACAGGCTGGTGATACGGAGAGTAATAGTCTGCAACAAAGAAACAAAGAGCAAATAGTGGAAAGGAAGCACTTTCAGCCAAACCAGTGATTTGGACCTTTATCGTATCTCTCCGGGTAATCATAAATGCTCAATGTATGGAACAAAGAGGGAAAACATACAGCGCTTAACTAAAATTAAGCAATGATAAAGAAATTGCATCTTTGATGAAATCTAGTATTTTTTCTAATTGGGGCCAACTCAACAAACAACAATATTACATAAAAAGAAGACAAGGGTCACTATGATTTACATAGAAAATTAAAATATCTCTCTAATAAACATTATATTAGGAAGATAAGGAACCAAATCACAACGGCAGCACTAGTACGCTCACCGGAATGTTGATAGTGCCCAGGTCCAGAGTATGCAGAATTGCTCTGTACAACGTTAAAGGCACTGCCGGCTTGAGGCTGGTGCATGGCTGCATAATTCACCGAGGCCTGACTAGCGTATGAACTCATGGCGTAACTATCGTACGAACCGTACGGCTGGTCTGCGTAAGTTGGGTAAGTAAGTTCCATATCGTTTTTCATGCCATAGGGGTTAGAGTGGTTGTACGAGTGTGTGCGGAAAGCACTGCCGTAGGGGGAGGACCCGTAGCTTGCCATATAGCTTGCGCCAGCTGGGGAATACGGGTCTCCATGTTGACCTGGAAATGAAAGTGACTTTGTATGTGATGGAACCGTTTTACTGAAAATGTGCTTGATTAATAAATTTGTTTTTGTTGGATTTAATATGGTTAATTGAAATTAATTGGTGGAAAATGGCCGACTCCTAGTTATTGCCATGATTTTAAATATAAAAGATCATGATTTAACGTATTTCTCACCCTTTATACCAATAATAAATAAATAAATAATAATAATAATAATAATAATAATAATAATAATTATCTTAAGTGTTAACACATTAGGTTCTATAATACAAAAAATCACCAACGCATCCACTTTGCTTTACGGGGATTATTAAAAGTTCAGTGAGCTTAACTACAAGACATTTTAGACACACACACATTTGGTATTTTTTCTGGTAAATTACATACCAATGTAGGGTGAATACCCAGTATGGGGAGGTACAAGAGATGTTGGGTTGCTGGAATTGTACGATAGATGGCTCTGGTTGATGACGCTACTTCTCATTGGATTCACGACAATTGGAGAGATAGGGGGCGTTAGCATGGGGCTTGTGCTACTGTTCACAGCCTGGAAGTTAGTAGAAGTGTCACAAGTATAGACCGTGTTAGTAGGCACGCTGATTCGGAAACGAGAATCACATGATGAATATCATAATGTTAGCAACTGTAAGAGTGAAGTAGAAATGGGAAATAAAGAAAAGAACTTTTAGTACTAGTAAACGTCAGTACATTAGTTAGTATACTTAGTCAAGGAACAAAGAAGTATTAGTTTATAAAGAATAAAATAATTTTATAGTAGAAACCATACTCGTAAGTGTAATAAGTAATATACACATGTACAAAAAGATTGTACAATACACGGAAATCCCACATTGGTATACATGTATTAAAGGTGAAATTAACCAAATAGTTTTTAAGCGTACAATGTACCAGCTAGACCAAATAGGATGAAGTCGCAGCTAAGGTGTTTACCTGCGTCATTGCAGACAGGTGAGTGAGATGATTAGGCAGGACAAACTGGTCCCTATCGCTGGACATATACCCAGAATACATGAAGGATGGACCAAGCTGGGGATCGAGGTATGCCTCTTTTTTAACTGTAGGACTCCCTGTTGACCTCTGAGATGACGAAGTTTGCCGATTGGCTACGAAGCAGGTTCCGGGAGCAGCAGAAAGGTTTGGCCGGTTGCCAGTTTCGTCTGGAAATAAAAACATTAGCTTTGTAAAATTATGTTATGTTCATGCTTAATCACTCAGGCACATTGGAAAACATTTTAAATATTCCCACGCAATTACATGTATTTATGCGTCTAAATATGTCAATGATAACTGCTTCATTCACGCTTAGTAAAGCCACGTGTAATTACCTGTCTTTATGTGTTTTTCCATCAACTGTTGCAGTTCTTGTTCTTTTTCGTTGTGTAACTGAGATTCCACCGCAAGGAGAACATATTCGTCCAGCAGCATTCGTATGAGGTGAAAAGATCCTGCGTCGGAAAAAGTAAAGCTATACCTTATTTCATTTTATTTCTTAAATATTTTACACAAATAATGCAGCATATAGGAATGGCGACCGAAAAACAGATGATTTTCCGTGAAATAGCATTCTGCTGAACACGACTACAAAATCTGTGCATTTTTGAATTAAGTAAAATGGTCAAATAAGAAGAAATCTTGGCTTCACTTACCAAAACTTTGTGCATTGTTCAGTGTGAGATTGTGCATCACTCGCGCTCCAAAAAAGGACCACTTGAGCAGAAATTCTTGAGCTCGCTTTTTGAATGACCTACCATTCTGTTTGCTAGGCTGTTTGAAGGAAGGATAAAGCGTGTACAGATAATAAACAGGAAATATATATTGCTCTTTCCAAATAATTTCACAAAAAATTGTCTGTCTTAAGATTAAAATCTTAATGCACTTTTTTATGATTTTCATACACATTCTAATCATACATGAACATATTAACTTCAAAAGTCCGGTAAGCAATGATTATCGGAATAGCACATGTATGGGTTGTTATGAAGTTATAAAAAAGAAATATCTACCTTTACAATCTTATGTTCTACAACCACGTCCAGCCACTCTGTGAACGCTTCAACAGTGGCTTGTTTCCTAAGTAATTCTTTGAATTCGCGGAGGACTGAAATCAGTTTTGGATTTTAGAACAAGCATTACAACAAGTTTTTCATTAATCCTGCTGTACAAGTTTTAAGAACGCTTAGGAATGGTTGCTATCCTCTTATTATATTATGGCTACAAGATATTATGTTTATTATCATCATAAACCACTGAGACTATTTAATAAATTGAATGACATCGGACAAATTTCAGTTCTGCAAAGCAACTCACATTCTGCGTTATGTTCAGTATCTTGTTCATTGTCGCTGCTTGCTGCAAAGGCGTGTGTTGAAATGCTGTTCATGTCAATTCGTTCGACATCTTGAATCATCTGATTTACCATGTTGACGTCATACAGGACTGGTCGTGCAGTCTGGGTGAGGAAAATTACTAATATTATGCTGATACTGATGTAATAACTGATAATAAGTTTGAATTTTTGACCTGTTAGCAAAATTAATGTTAAAAATTATGTTAACAATTACAATCACTAAGCAGAAATTCAATACACATTAGCAAGACTACCAAACTCACCTGAGCCAAATGAAGAAAAGATGTCTGTCGTTTCAAACATTGTGCAAACCGTCTTGCAACTGGCATTTTGTGGTCCGTAAGCACTTCAGGCAGGTTGTCCAAAGCGGTGTTCACCCAGTTCTCCCAATGCTTGGCGAAATTACGAATGTCGCATAATAATCTGGAAAAGTTAAATGTGGTCATAGGATTGTTACATGAAGAGATTTTAACCAACTGAAGTATTGTTTGCCATTTGTAAACAGTTTACAGATGCGACGGTTAATCATAATAATGATCACGAGTGATACGTTCTACTCACGTTTCAGGCATCTCTTGCATCGTAGCGGGTATAAGTACATCAGTTAGAACCTGAAATAATAAGTATTAATATATTTATATACATATAAAATATTATTAGAATATAACACATATTATTTCTATGTATTCAGTCACCTGCACTTTTTTGCGTGTGCATATAAAGTTTCATATAAGAAGTTAAAAAGTACAATTGATTAAACATTTTAAAGTTAAAACTTACTTTGTACAGCACTGCATCGCATACGCAGATCACGTCAATAACGACCTGATTTTCCACCAGAGGGAGCAAATGTTCAGGAAGGCCTTGCCAAAAATGGAGCAAAAAGTTCTGAATCTGAAACAAATATAAAAGTAGCCAATGGCAACGGTTACACTCAATAATATTTAAATCCTTTGTCAGAAATGTGCCATTATTGAAAATTTTTTTCAAGGATAAGAAAATTCATGTTTTCATTGTGAAGACTTTGCAGCATGGTATCTTTATAGTGCAAACGAAAAAAGTACTTATTTCAAAACACCTTTTTTATAATTACCACGGTACATGTATGCAAAGAAATAACATTGTGGGATTTTATTCAGACGTTATGGCATGTTTGTACACTTGATTTTGTTTGCATTTACAAAAATGCAATTGAAAAGATTGAACACGATTACCGTTTGTCGCAACCCTTGATTAGATATTTTATAATATATTGTTTCAACACTCTGGATAAGTTTAAAATAAACGGTTTCAGTACATACCTCTTCAAAATTCCCATTTATCGCTGTGTCCAGAATACACTGGCAGTGGGTCTTGTACATCATTACAAAGGTCTCCACCTAGAAATGAAATCTTGATCTTTACATTCATAATTTCCTTTGGTGCACGTAGACGTATTTAAACTTAAAGAAAGGATAGGATAGTTAGCCAGCATACACCAAGTATTTTTCCTATCTGTCATGCAAACTCCGAAAAAAAAAATAATAAAATTACATGAATAACCAGGTCATTGGGTGCAGGCTACAATAGGCCTATTCCAGTTATATCTTTAATAGTCTATAAGGCCTATGCCCGTTATATGTGCAGTCTAAATTCGAGTAAGATGATGGATATATTTTCCGATAAATTTTATAAGTATATCAATTCAGAATACATCAATTAGATAATTTAACAATATTTTTGACCGTGTTTAGACTTTCCCTTTCCCTTAAGTTTTATCATTTATTTTAGTATATTAAAGTTTTATTCCTACCAACACATCGCAAAATGCTTTCCCATCCTTTCCCATATTTCCTAACGTCAACTTTACCCTTTGCATAATTTTGCCCACTCTTTTCGTTCCAAAGAATTTTCCCATGGGGTTGTCAACATCATTTCTACCCGTGCTTGATCTTTAATTTCGAGTGCATATTTTAAAGATCAATAACTTCAGTGTAGATATTGGAATAAAGCATATTCAAGTCTTTCGATGAAGTTCAATGCGGCCTGTATTATGGTGCAAATACTGGCACCTTGTAGTTACTTCGTGTAACCAAACCAAAGATTACGTTTGATTTCAATGTTACGTTGATGACCGTATTTTGACTTTTTTAATCTATCATATCAAATTTGAACAACTGATTATCAGGTATTTTTTTATCCTTTTACAGGTAAAAAATGGCTTGCTATCTGTGCCCTTAACTTTGTTTTTGCATGTGGTAGTTATCTCAAGTTTTGGCAAATTGTCCACCAGAGTCATGGCTACCAGCAAACAAAGTTTTCATTTTATCAAACTCTCAAATACCACGGGCTTGTAAAGGCCTCTTATCACCAATGTCGAGATAAACTTTTCATTATTTCGTGTCACCTGAATGAATCGGAATATGAAGTCCAGAAAACTCATTTGGGAGATCTTTACAATTAAAAGGTCAGAAAGTACTCATTAGAAGAAATTATTGTTTGAATCTGTTCCTTCTGCAGAATGCTACACTCCTGTGGTTTAATAAATACCTTGATTGATTTTAAAATCATACGTTTTAAACCTTGGCGTTTTGAATCGGGTATTGGGCAAGTCGAACACTTGATATTTACATAGGGTTAAGCAGCGTTCTCTATAATTCATTTGACGAATAAACGGCAGTCGAAAAGTCATTAATAACAAGCTCCATGACGGGAGCCTTATCAGCTTTTCAATAACACATGAAAGAAATTCAATAAACCTGCCCGCAGACGAAGTAAAAGACACGCGGCTAAAAAAATTAAGACATAAATTGTCTGCAATAATTTACAGACGAGCCACGTAAGTTAGTTTGAGAACCAAAGGGAAGTTAGTACATAATTAGCTTTTTCAGTTATCAAAGTTATTTTAATTGGAGCTCAGAAGCCCTTACAGCAGCCTATACAAACAAAACCATGTGCCAGCTCAGACAGCACTATCTATATTTTATGATCAGTTACAGTTAATTTCCTGTGCCATATAGGCGTTTTCTCCTAACACGGATCGAATCAACAATAAGTTTAAATTGCCACCCACCAACATGTTTTCGAATAATAAAATGCCCTTTTTAGAAATGGTCAAATATAACAAGAGAAATGAAAATATTTCAGTTTTACTATACTTCTTTTGCAGTTTATCACTATTTTTCTTGCAACAATGTCCGCCACAATCCCATCCTTCAAATACAAATTTATTTCGGATCAAATGCACATAACTTTAGGTTTTTAATTTCTCAAAAATTAACCACTATCATGAAATAAAAATTAGGTTTATACCATTACATGGTATTGTTTCTGGTATAAACATTGTTGTATCTTAATAACCTTTGTAACATCTCTGCGCTGACCAATGTAAAAATAAAGCCCAAAGACGCATTGCCGAACACAATGAGCGTTTTGGAATTGCCTATATATTCTAGTATTAATAGGGGATTCTTTCAGTAGCTTCTTCTATTTGAATGCATGCCTTGTATTTTACCTGGAATATGTCCCACAAACTTCTGATATCTGACTTTTTTAATACTTTAACATTTAGAGATGAATTTTAAATTTAGACTTTCGGTGACACACACCAACCATCAACCAGCTCCGACCGAAACAGGCCCAATATTGTTGTAATTTTTGAATTGGAAATTGTAAATATAGTATATTTATTTTTTTAATCGAGACTTAATTCATTCACAAAAACGTTCTTATATGACCTATATGTAATGTTAGGTTGCCCCATCCTGAAAATATGACAGGTTAAGAGAAAGGCTTTGAATCTATTTTGCATGTCTATTAATAATGCATTTTATTTTGAGTAGTGAGTAAGTTTCGTTTATTGGCAAAGTTAACTCAAGTTAATCACAAGGGAAAGTCAATCTCTACAATAAAAATTAATACAGAATTAAACTCGCTCTAGTCAGTGAGAGGTCTGCCATGTTCCCGTAACCGTAAGTGATATAACGGGAATTTCATTTTAATTCAGAAGGCGAACAATAAGGTAAAATGGAACTTTTTACCAGTTATTAAAAATATTTTAGTAACAACAGTTTCAGAAAAAGAGAGAGAGGTTATTTGTTAAAAAAATATACATGAAGACTTAAATTTTAATCTCGGAACATCGTCTATATTATCATTCGTATTCATTCTTTAAAATTCCATGGCACTCCTACCTTTTCTCTGGGCAAAGAAAGTGGCAATATTAAATAGCGTGAGTCTGGGAAATCTGGCAGCAATGTTCCAGTCTTAGAACTGAGGGAATACTTCCTGGTGAACCCTCCCTGAAAGTGAAGACAGAGTAATATGCATCTATATCAAAGAAAGGAAAATCGCATTGGTATGAATATTGGTAAAATATAAATATATCAAATACTGTTGGTATCATTTATCTTTTACGTTATCATACATAAACGCTTAATTCAAATTGACATTACCAATATATTTTCAGCCGTTTTAAATACTGTCGTACTGGGTCTTAATAAAGTTTGAATCCAATAACACAAATGAGCCAGAATGCAATGTAGTATTGTGTAACATTAAAATAATAATCAAAAGATAAAAAGAAGATAAAAAATAAAAAATGGAATTCACAAAAAAAAAAAAAAAAAAAAAAAAAATGCACTATAATTCTAATCTTAAATGACTAGGAGACTTCGATCCTTAATTTTTTTAAATATCTACATATCCATGTCACTAAAACTATTGCTCTTTTTAACGATCTCGCTATCTAGTAACCGTGTATTTTCAATACCCATAACACGGATTATAAGGGGATTCTCATCATTAAGTTAAGACAATAATCTCGAATAGTTTTCGTTCCCTTGTTAAGTGACAGCAAAACACTTTGTGCACTTAGGGAGACAAAACAGCGATGGAATGACTTGCTCTCAGCGCGATCGTCTGCTAGTTGATTATCTGGGGATAAATCCAGAAACAAACAAGTGATTGGTTAGATATTTATAATTTGGTTCCTGTCATAGGCTTAACGATATGAAACATCTTTCGATTATTGTCCTTTCATCAGCTCAATTACATAGCATTCTAAAGATCAATCGAGCCGAGTAGGGCTATCATTAATTTTTTCAATATTTTTTGGTGGTTTTGTTTCCGTTATCATGTTCCGTCTTTATTTAAAGGATATTTTGTTAAATCGTTTAATATCAGTTTTACAATGTTTAAAGTGCTTATATTTCATTCTACAGCTTTTGTTTTTATTCCTTTACTTCAAAAGCCTTATCATTATTCTTCGAAGTCATTAAAAATAATATTGGCACATGTTTTCATTGTCATATTTCTTTTCGATCACGTCGTCTGCTCATCAATACCACGTGACCAAGGAACGCCCATGGCAGGGTTATCTGTGTCATGTTCCGGGGGTTTACATAAGCATTGGCCTTGTCTGTGTAAACACAGCGGATGCCAAACAGATGTTGTATGTGTCAACTTGGGTGGACACCAAATTGTCGTCTGCTGCAAACGATGTTTCATTAATTAAGCAGCCATTTAAGCTGTTGTGGATATTACGTATAAATGCTCGCCTTTCAAGTTTGATGTAAGTGAATATTACAACTATTTAGACTTTTTTCGTTTTGATGGAATCCACAGTGCAACAGCGTTGCCTTTTAAACATATGCAGCCATATGATAATATGATGCTTTATCATATTGTTGACATATCTGCCTTTTACACGTATATTCTTTACTTATTCTTCGTTCGTTTCTTAAATTGATTACAATAACACGTAATTTCGGTTATGATTTCGTATTAGTTGTGACAATACGTCGAAGAACCACGTGGTTCTACATTTCAAAATGACAGGGGTTTACTATGTATAATGTCAATAAAGTTTGATGGAAATGCCTGGGTGGTGACAATCTGTTATATACTAGCCGCAGATATTGGCTACCGTTATGATAAATCCGCACTCCAGTCCCGTGTTTAACAAGATTAAGGCGATATAAGTAGTCCTCATTAATCAATAATTATCGCTATTATCTATAACTGACATTAATGTACAAACAGGGAATGATACGATCATTGCCCACCCAAGTCAATCAATTTGATTAAAAAGTCGGTGATAATTGATTCTGATCAAATTTCGACTGTAAATGAAATTGTGTGTCAATAAACCAAATGTTTAATTTATTTCAGCTAACAAATTCTTTTCAATCCAAGGAAATATATGTTTTGCCTTTTGATTGCAATGAGATTTGGTACATGTCTGTTATTAATGAGTCAAAATTAATTGCATTTATTCTGTAAAATTAAAGTTGTGCTGTATACCTTCATACCAGGACGCCCGTTGTTGCAGGAACCGAACTAAACTTTCATTACGTTTTGGAATGAACAAATGGTAAATACTCGCGAAATTAATGAACTAAAATTGATGACATTTCCTACCCCTAAATTAAAGATTTGAATTGTGGTTTTACAAAGCAGTGCGCTTTATTGCCTCTGTAAGCCCTTCGTGATAAACTTTTGATTCTTGTCATCCCTCAATGCCGTTTTAGGTTTGTTCAAGAATTATAAAAGATAAAACTGAAATACTTCGTGATAGCAGGCGACCATTACACAATGTTTCCTCTCTCCAAGTCGTCTATGACCTGGATATTTACTGGCACTTTCTAGAAGTGCTAGTAATATTTTGTAAGACAAAACGATGCCCAATTGATCTACTTTACTACGGCTTATGTCTGAACTGAAAATGTGAGTTAATTTGGGTACTCACCTCATTTTTCAGTTTGCATCCTGAAAACCTGAAAGAAAGGACAAATCTCAGTTATCCTAGCATTCTTTTTCAATAAAAGAACTATTATTTCTATAAAAGATGAGAATAATTTACAGTTTATTGCAACATAATTAAAGTAATCAAAGAACTATTGACATGATTTCTTTCCCGGGATACGCCACAGGCTTAGTACTTCTTCCTAAGCAGCGGTGATCCGGGCGGCTTATAGAGGTTGTCAACTCCTAAGTTTTTGCATGTTCAGTTTCAAAACTATCGATCGACATAACGGCGGTGCAGGGAAGCAGGGTCTTAGAGTCTTTTTGGATGTGTGAAAGTGCTGAATATAAGGTGACCCGACTATTTTTGATACTACAGTATAAATGAGTTGAAGATATATAACACGGTATATTTTTTCTTCATTATTGTACACGTTTTGGAAATACAATTTGAGGAAGACGGCACACCTGTTTTGAATTTGCCCTGTGGGTGGTCTTCCCTGCTTGCGACAGATAGTGGGCGTTGATTGGTTTGGATATGATTAGTTTAAGGAATCAATTTCTGTCACTTGCTCCGGGTAGTAATCAGGAAGATATATCTACGCTATAGGTACGTGTACACCTGAGGTCAAACGATCACCATACACACCCATGGGAATTGAAAAACAAGCAAATAGTTGGCCTGATTAGCACCGGTAGTGTTTTATGCTGTTAAATATTTGTAATTGTCATCCCGCTGATTGTGTGATACAAGAATCTAGTTGATGAAATCACGAGGGACTTAAACATATGTGAAATAAACTTTAAAAGACAATCACAAGACTTTTTTTTTGTTTTTTCTTTAACGTAAACACACTACGCCTGGGACAACGGAATGATTTACATTCAGATTTTGAAAAATTAGGCCAACTTCAATGGTCCATTTTAAAGGATTTCATAGATGTCTATTTGATTTAAATCAACAATGTTTACACCTTTGTCACAAACGACAGCTTTACAAACGAATAAATAAAAACTGAAGGTGGCAGGGATTGACATGAAGCAACTATTTGAATAAAACTTTGTTTAATGTTGAAATTATGTTAGACTTAAGAATTGGATATTGCAAGAAACTAGGAAGTTTAAACCAAACATGGTAGAGCACGAAGAGGGGATCTACACTAAACCTGTCAGACAGCAGAGATCTTATAGGACCGTGGTCGTGACAAATTGGCTTCATTTGGAAAAACTCACTTATAAAAAAAACGTGAGAATGAAGTGGGGCACAAGTAAACTGACAAGATCAACAAAACAGCTGAAGGGTTCGTGGCACGCTCGTTTTTGTTCACCCTCCTTTGCAGTGTGTATATTAAACCTTGCTGAGACCATAAATCATGGGACCCAAATTCCTATCTAAATCGGTATTGACTTTGCGAAGAAATGACATGGAACGTGAATCCCTGTTCCAACAAACTTTACAAGGGGATGGCAAATACCCAGATGCATATCGCGAACCATAAATCTTAGCTACTTGTACCAATCTTCCCTCTAGAAAGATCATATTGGAAAGTATAAGTTGTGCAATCTATTTAAAGCGGCTAGCGACGGGATGTGGGATATTTACGTAAAACATTGTATATAACTGATTATGAAAAGTCTCTTGTTGGCGTGATGCAAAAAGGGGGCCTCTGCAATGACAAGTCGGCCAACAAGTGGATGGTTTACAAGAGCAATCGAGGTATTCTATATGGGGAGCGACACGAGAACAGTGGGCCGTGGAGTGATCTGCAGATTGCTTTGTGTCAACTCGAGTGTAGGCAGAGGAGGGCATTTCTTGCCTTATCTCCGTCAAAAGTGTTATTCTGCATCTCTCTATCTATTTACCCTCATAAATTATTCAACTGCCAATGTCTGCCAACTAAATGTTATTGCAATAACCAGAGAGGTACTGACATATCATAAATTGTGCCCAGGAACGTGGGTGACTTTATGGGATTAATCAAAGTATATCTTCTATGGCATTTTGCACTGAAAATCTAGTGTAAGTATCATGTGAGTGAAGTACTCTCCCAAGGATTGAGAAATGACTGTTAAAAAAAGAACAAGAAAAAAAACACGTTAAAGTTATGTATCTCTTTTTCCTTGATAACCATTGCTATGGACTTTTAAAATATTTTATTATCTCTTCGGGATAAAATCTTCTGACTCAATTCGGACAATTTGACACTAAATTGAAATCCAATATATATTTCTGATGTAAATATCTCGAGACAGGGGAGGGTTTTAAACAAATCATCTCTGGCTGGCGTCTTTAGGGTATATATTCAACGAGGAGGTCCATGAAGTGTGGGTGCTTTAATCTCCTGGATTAGCCCGTCTACAACCACTGTAGAACCAAAAGATAAATTACTAAATAAAGTCATTTTCTGCTCACCTGTTTGCCTAGACAAACAAGTAAAACTAAGACATCATTGAGTATTGGCTAAGTGACAGGGAGGAGGCCGAACAATGTGTTAAGATAATTGAGAATATTTGGCGACTAAAGGTTTCACTTATGTTAAAGGTCCAAATTTAGACGTGTGGAACAGCTGCAAATAATTGTCGACATTTTCACTCCTTTTTTATCAAAACTAAATGGTATTTGTAACAATGAAATATTAATATATGAACATTTTAATGAGCCTTGGGGATAACCTTCATAAGCTGTTCGATAGTTAGGCGGCATGTGAATTTAAAACTCATTAAAAGTTGAACCTCATGTCTACTTTATTGAGTCTCAAAGCACTTTCTTGATTTCTGGACTGAAAATTGATGTCAAAGAAATTATTCCATTATGGGTCCACAAGAAACAACGCTGCCAAATGCAACTGTTTTAAATCTTATTGGCAAAGTGATTGCAGTCATCGAGATACAGTACCCAAATGGAATTATATCTATAAGTTCAGTACAAAAGATGCGACATACCTTGTCAGACCTTTGCCTGAGTAAACAGAATGGTAGTACTGGCTTGTTTCACGTATGCCAATGCCATAATAGTGGTATCTAAAACAGAGAGGTATTTTACAAATGAATCTTTTGAAACAAAATTGCTCTGGAAAAGAAAAGGACTATTTTTAAGAAAAGAAAATGACAGTATTTAGTTTTTATAGTATTTATAAGTTTCGAGAAACGTCCGATGAAAATTAGGATATTCTATCCATTAACAAATGCGTTCACCCAGAGTAATTTTGTAAACTACAATAATTAAGAGCTTTATCACATTTACAGATAAAAGGACAAGCATGACCTTAAACGGTTTTAACACCTGCCAAGCAATTTCTAAAACACAAAAGAATCCAAAATGCATGGGGAGTAGTAACTTGAACACTCCATTTTGTGTAAGTGCACACTGCGGCATCGATGAGATACCAAAGGTGTTAAATATAGCTGATAACGACAACGTATTAATTAAGCATTATCGTAATCCCCAGTCAGTTATCTATCTATTCTGGTGATCTCTCTTTGGACATCAGCCTCATTCTATGGCATGATAAGCTTTGTCTAAGGACATCGACTGCTTTACAAATGTGGGTCAAATATTCTCTAGAAAAAAAAGCAAAAAGCTTTTTGTTTTACCAGTGATAATCTAATAATGTATGATTCTGATGTATTTCACTTACTTTGAATGGCCCCTGGTTCCAAGTCTTCTGGTCGTCAAGTGTGGAAATTTTTGACGTATTGTCTGAAAAAAAAAAGACAAAAAAAAAACTTTATTTGATTTCACTATTCATTATGTTAAAGACTTTGTCGTTTTTTACTGCCTGAATCTAGACAAAACTGCGGTTTTAAGGACCGCTTCTTCATCAATACGTACAACAATAGTAATTGTTACGTAAGTATTTCAAAAAGTATTTCAAACTTTTGCAAATTTTCATTGCGAATGAATAAAAGTATCACGTTAATGCGCTAGTCCTACGTTTCTAGCGAAGGCAATAGATACCGCCAGCTCACCTTGCCAAATGTCGCCGCACATGCAGGCTCCAAAGACTCACTGCGGCAGAAGTCCAGGTAGTGGGCGTATAGTATACAGCGAGGGAGGCATACCCCTTCACATATACAGTAGTTTTCTTCTAGCCTGAACGACAAATAATTAGAAAGGGAAATCAATTTTTAACGTTATTTTGACTTTGTCAAACTTGCTCAAATTATCAAAACATTTACCATTTGTAAAAAATATACCTTATATATATACATACTGATACCGTTTGTCCTTTTCGCAAATACAGTAGTTATATCTAAAGTGATAAGGTCGTTTTATAAAAATTAATTTATTTACTCACTCTAATGTTCCTTGTACATTGAAAATTTGAGTTAGAGAATAAATAGACAAATTAATAAAAATTGTCAGAGTTTGACAAAACGATGCCATGGCTCTGATTGTTATTTAAGTTTCTTCTAATTTTTATTCTATTTTCTGGTTCTACATCAAAATAGCTGGGAAAGCCTTTCGGCGGTTATCCGGCCTCCCCCTCCCCTCTCACTCTTTTACTTCCCCACCCAGCTCTTGGAGGGTCAAGTGCTTTAGATTAACGGAGAACAAATGAGCCCTCATGTTATGGCACGGGTCATAGAGATTAACAACATTTTCAAACCAAAACATATCACTTTATCAGACAAATTCTTAACTTTTCCACAGCGTAATTAACGGAGAGAAAGATAAGCTCGTAATTTCGTGTGACACGTTATGAAATTTATGACAGTCATAAACTTTACAACTGGACTCTTCGTATTAAGAACTTTGCCAAAATATTTCTTTAATCCTCTTACTTCTCTCTGCTATCACATGGCAAAATACTTTGATGTATCTTAATGAAAGTCCATAAGGGGACGACAAACAGAGAACCCCCCGTCTTATGAGGCAATTGTTTACTTGCGACAAAGTTTTGTGAATTCTTCACAGAGTAGGAAATTTCTTCGCGTGATGGCATTATTGTCGTTTTACTAAATTTAGAAAATATTATTTTGTTATCGAGACCTGTGCCCTTTAAGTAGGGGTCCAATAAACAACAATTTGAGATGTTGACATATTTGTTGATCCACAAAAATGTATCTTGACTCATTGAAAAACGCTTTAAAAATCCACGTCCATGGAGATTTTATCCAGCCTTTTCTTTGGTTTTGTGTTTGCATAGGCAACAATTAATTTTTTGTGCCGAACGTTATATTACCTTGAAGGTACATTGAAGTTATCGTGTCAATTTAAATCGTTTTTGATTTTTAGAAACCCACACATGTATAACAATTCTTTAAAACAAAGGTATCATGCTTTTTGGCATAAAGGTACTTACTTTACTGGTTAAAATTTTTCACTTTTGATATCTCAGTAGGTAATTTAATAAATATATCGATGACATGTATAGATTGAGAAGAGTAGGCCTACAAATTCTATTTCTGATTATTGCTAAATTATTTTTTAAAAATATAGCGCTACGTATGTGACGCGTTTTATCTTTGTGCCTACGTGCATGATACGGATAGAATTGCACCAATTTAAAAATTAACATCATAAGAATTTAATTAAAAAAAAGAAACTAGGTAGAGGCACACAGCTGATTTTAACCGCATTTTCATAAGTACAGAAAACACCTTCACGCTTCGTAGTGATTATATGCTAAACCAACCCCTCTTTTATTTCGTTAGTTCACTTTGAGATCTATGGGACAGGTTCATGACTAAGAGTTAGCTGCTCATATGTTTAACCAAAACAAAAAATATCATATATATATCGAGGAGTTCTCTATTAACATTTTGAGACCCCCACCCCTTGACCGTGTTCTTTACATGTATGTTCATGTACTACAGTCAAAACTTGCTCCTCTTTTGATATACTTAAATATTAGATACAAGCAATTGTTTCACAACCAAAACTTATCAAATAATCACAATATATGTAATAATAAGGGTAAGCGGTTATATGTTCTGACATGTCATAAAAATGGGATCTATAAAGTAAGCTCAGCTCCTATTTGGAACGAATGGAGGGAAAAGACACGAAAAAGCACAAAAATACAAATATTTTTTTTATTAACCATTTCTTTAAGTTACCATTGTAGTGTTAGCTGTGTCTGTCTCTTTTTATCCCGCATGATCTGCGCCACCGTCTTCTTTGGTCCGTTGTGCGCGTCTCCACAAGAACTATCTCCACAGTGGCCTTGCTCTCCTCCGGGCGACCTTTCGTCCTCATCAAACCCCTCATCTCCTGACATATCAATGTCGTCTCCTACATTGGGTTCTGAAAAATATTTTGTAAAGGAAAAAAGAAAGAATAATCAAAGAAAAAGGTTAACAAGAGCGGCAGTTGTTATTAGGAAGAGACATGCATTGATGCCCCTCAACATTCTAGCATGCCCAAAGAAGGACAGGGACTCTAGAAGACATCGGTTTTCTTTGCCCGAAATTAAATTTGATAATTCAAAAATAATTTTGTGTCCGGAGAAAGGGGTAATTAAGATAATAATCATATTAAAAAACAAAAAGTAGTCCATGTTTCTTTATAATGCTGCTATAGCGGAAGTCGAGTAACTTTTTCTTTTTCTTTTCTTTTAACAGATGTGAACGCAGACAGAGTTTTCCAGTATAATGATACGTATTTAATATCGTTTATGTGAATAGAACAGTTAAGCGAATTATAAAATGTTGGGTGAACATTTTATTAATTCAAGTAAAATTACTAAACTGGTGATATGAATTTTGCATCACAAAATCTACAGAAAATGCGAGTTCAAGGATAAATCTTATTCAACTCAAAGTTAGAAACCTGAATGAATTTCTATTTCATACTAAGAACCATATTTGAGAACCATTAGAGAAAAATTCGATGAATTTCCAATGCTTTTAAAGGATGTAATTTTTCACAAGAAAAATTATTTGAATATCCTCGTATGGGGAAATAGGAACTTAATTCGCGGTAGTAGAAACTTTCAAGATTACATAAAAATCACAACGAGAAGCAACATTTTGGAAACAGGTTTCTATAAGTATTTTGCCAAGTCACAAAGTCGCTTCGCAAAATATGACACACCTTATACGAGCCGTTTTTGCAATGGGCCAGTCGAGCTATATTTGCAAATATAAATACAAATTTCATTATGTTGGTTTAGACTTCGACTTCATAAAAACTGGGTTTTAAGCATATTAAAACCTGATTTAACCCATCTACTGTGCGTTGATTTAAAAGCAGGTTCAATTCGATGCGGGGAAAAAAAGAAGTACTGAAAAAAAAAGCATGGACGCTAAATAGGTGTTAAAGGTTTTCGTAAATTTAAGTTGTGCAGTGATAATGCGCCTCCACCTCTCACCACTATGTCAAAGGTGTAAGGCCAGCCTTCCACATCAAAGATAAACCGACGAAATGTTATTGCTATTGTTTGATATGAGAAGGGGTTGTATAGCCAACAATAAAAACAACGGCTTCTTGATTGCCGTTCTTTTACACATGGCCGTGATAGTAGATTGGCTGGGCACACGTTAAGGTGCGAGAGGGTGAGTTAATGTTGTTTGCTGTTTATATTACAATAACAGGAGAAGGGGCTGTAAAAGTTTTACCACACTGGCAATCCTTGGTTTATGTCATATGAAAAATACAAACGTATGAGTCAAGCAATATGAAAGAATAAAACTTCATGCGTGCCATATTCATTGTCCATTTGAAGTTATGGTCACTTTTAGCGTAGATTGAGTTTCTATTTCACTTTTGACTTGCGTCTTACCCTGTTTTTGTTCCTGATGAATATTTTGTTTTGAATAAAAATCTTACTTTGAATGATACTGATAAAAGAGGAATACGTTACCTAAACACGAACTCATGATACCGAAACTTGGTACATGATTGCAACACAACGTCAATCTTCAATACAATTGTAGGAAAGGGTTTAATCAGGAACCAATCATTGTATTACTTTAAATTTCCACCTGCAAATCAGGTGCTCGAAACGTAAGTGGCGGATCTCTATTAAGAATGCGTTTCAGTATGTGTCATCACTTCGCGTGCGTCAATGATTTTCTTTGCCTTATTTTAAATAAAAGAAGGAAGTTCTGGGCATGGAAGGCAATCCCAAGAAAGGAGCGTATAAAAACACAGTTGGGTTTGTGGTGGTGACATTGCAGAGCAAAGAGCTAACAGAATTATTAAGAACCCGATCAGCAAACACCACAAACCAATTCGATACCCGGGGCTGATAACGCTTTTCGTAAACAGAATACAGGAAGGGAGAAATTGAGACATTGGCTCGTTGCGGTCCCTGGTGGTCAATTGTCCGAAAACGATTTCTTCTCCCGACTGACGTTTAATCACAAAACTGTCTCCACAGTTACACAAAAGACTTCATTTCTGGATACAAGTTGGCGGGAACCATCAAAGCGAAAAAGCCGCAGAAGAATGAAATCGCGCGGGCGAATCCCCAATACGCTTCAGATGACATTCATGTCTCTGATTAAGTTACATGGTCATTATCACGGGTTTTAACACATGTATTAAGAGAATCTTATCATGATTATTGCCGAATACACAGTTGTCGTAATAATAGTGCTCACTATCTGGGGAAGGGCACACACAAATGTACACGAGAAAGGTAGGAATCAGTAATCCCAGGTATCTAGTATGTTTAGTTATACCGGTGACCAGCGGCAGGCTTTGTGGCATTTTGGTGCCCTTGGACGGCGGCTTTGACTTTGATCTGGCCGTAACGACGTAATTCCTACAACAACTGCACTTCAGTACGATCTTAATGCATTTATACTGTATTTGTTGAATATTTTATAACATAATGTATTTAAAAACACAAACAAAAAATAACATGCAGCTAGAAGCGGAGTTACTAGAATAAACTTTAAGCATTAACAGATTCATGTTAATCAGCTTTGAAAAATCCACCAATAATGGTAGGCCTAATTATGTTTATCAGAGTTGGATATACTTGCACCTCTTGCAGCTCTATTTCTATCTATAGAAGGTAACTATAGTAGTTATCCTGAAAATATCCACAAAACATGATATCTCGTTATCAAGCATCTCTGCTTAACATTTGTATGAAACATATTTTACATAGGCCACGCGTCGTACTATCTGTACTTTTTGGCACTCTTGTTAGTCACATCAAAAGCTTTCAGGGCTTTTTGATGATCCCCTTATAGGAGGTAAGTGACTTTAATGGAAAATGTTTGCACATAGACAATCTCACAGTTTGTACTGGAATACTACAGCACTAGCAAAAATATTTCGGACAAGAAAGGACGAAGAATAGAGAAATCTTTAGTTCATTATTCAGGAAGGTATAATTTAATTTGGGGTTAAACTGTAGTGCCCAATGACTTATTCTTGTTAACAAAGTTAACCTTTTCTCAAGACAGTCGTTTTTACTAAACTGAAAAAAGGATATGCAAAAACTCACGCAGAACCTCTCATTAGAGAGCATACTTGACCCTGAATATTTGGTGAACTGAGAGAAAACGAAAGCAGGACAACCAGTATAGGCAATAATCGCGCCTACTCGCTACTGTGAATGTCCCTGTGTACATGTCGGGTGAGAGAGGTTTATCTGTGTTGTTACACGCTCATGTCCAAACATTCCCCGTGTGAAGGAGGGGGACGTGATGGTTAGACGAAAACAAAGTCTTATAAAGGTGGTTTTATATCGTTCTGTGCAATATAATGGGTAAGTGAGTAACTGCATATGAACCGATGGACCATTAATGCCATTTGAAGGGTCGATACAGTACATGTAGGTACGATGAATGTTTTAAAAGCAATGGTATTGATTGTAGACAAGCAAATAAATTGAGGTAGTTTTAGATACCCGCAAACTGATAGAGTCTTTTTGGTGCCCCATAGAATAATAATATACATGTATGTTTAAACAAGATTGCAGATGGTCTTTGTACATACACGCACAGTATACCTGTATAAAAGGGTTCGCAGTAACATTTATTCCTTTAGGGTAGTTGCACCACGGCATTAACTTGACAGTGTATAAAGAAGGTACATTCAGGACGTATATTGCATATCCATTTTAAGAAATAAATCCTAGTTAGATCTCAGTTTTCAATTATACGGGCCAAACACGTGCAGTTAATGCATGTACTTGTAACACGACTGCTCACTTTTTTTTTCTTTCCTGCCTGCAGTTGTCAGCATGGTTCTGTGACACCTATGACGCTTGGAATTATGTGAGCCGATTGGCGTGTTTAATGACTGTAGTAATTACGACTTTACCTACTGCATAATGCAACATGAACACGTCTAACTAGGGAGATTATATGGGATTGCTTTATGCGACCACCTGGGTGCTTTCCCAGAAGTCGGAACGTTCATGTTCACTGAGTGGTCGTTGTTCAAAGATATCCCAGTTTGTCTGATCAAAAATCATATCTATTGGGGCAATATTTTTTGTTACGGGATATAAAGTTTAACGCTTAAGATCTACAATAAAAAATCAAACAGCGCAGTATGTCGCTCACCTGCTTTGATTCCCATGCCCTGCGCGATGGCGTTCTTGCAGGTATTGCCCACAGAGGTTTTATTACCAGAACTCTTTGGGTGTGTTTTTTTCTTCACAGATCCTGACTGTAGTCTATGCAGTGCCTGGTCTTCTAAATAGTCTGTTTCACTTGCAGGCATTCTCGCTCAACTCTGCATTACGTCCAATATTAGGTGCACAAACGTTAACGGGCAATATTCAAAGTTCGAATATCACAGTTTGAAATCTGTTGCTATATTTTAGATTTCTTATGGAAAGTGAAGTTCAGATGGAATTATGTAAACAATGACCTCCTGGATGAAATCGGATACACAAGAGCTGTCAAAAAGTTGAGCCCTCTCTTTTGGCTGGCGAGGAAGTCCCTTACTTGGTTGACACACGCACTGAATTGTACCATTTGAGTTCGCAACACCTGAAACAGTTGTTCCAAAGTACCACGGAACCAAGAAAAGTCTTGTGCACAGGATAGTGTGCCTCTGTGACGTAATTTAGCGGTAGACTTGCTGCGATATGCACCTGAAGCCCCACTGTAGCTGAATGAGTCGCTCTCACACCTGATATAGTACTCGCTGCGTGTTTGAGGTCAGTAGATAACGGTGAGAAGTTACAAGTTAGGGAAAAGCGCACCATAAAACTTGTCCGGCCTGATGGGTGACGTCATCAGAGTCTATATACTCAAGGCGAGCGATACGGTTATAAATGAGAGAGATAAGGGCTAATCTCAACGCTGCCACATTGTTTGTACAGTCCCAAAGGAAAATTAATTTCTATTTAATGGCAGAAATGTTATTCGCTTGTTTTGCGTGATGAAATTAACTGTTAACAAGTGCAAAATGTTAAATTGCAAGAGGAAAAATATAAATATCATTCATTGAAAATACCAGATAATGTTTCTGTAACGTGTGTTTTGTTTCTAGAAAAATTCATATAAATAAACGAAACGGTTCCAATAATAATTTAAATCTGCCATGAATATATTGTAATATATTGAAGAATAAGGAGGCTCTCTTTACCCATCGACTGTTGTATTTTAAGGCTGAATGTTCAGAATACATGTCTAATCGTGTGGTAAAATAAAATGTGGAATAAGAAATAGAAGGAAATCAAACCGGTGCAATACATTGGTTTTCTACGCGATCTGGATGTATTTGTACGACCAGGACTGTCATTCATTTTTTATTTACGTAAAAAACATATTTAGATAGCATCTTGTTTTGGAGATGTTTCGTTGTGACATTCACTCTCGTGGGATTCGTTGTCTGAAAAAACTAGATTCGACGTTTTAGACAATATATATATATATATATATATATATATATATATATATATATATTTTTTTTTTTTTTTCCATCACCCGTATGTAACCTTATTTTTCTTATAAATTTACCCTGTGGGAAAATAATGTTTGGAAATGTTTTGACACTTAAGTGATCTTGAACATGCGAATACAGGAGTAAAAAAAAATCGAATTTGTGGTAACAAAAATGTATATACATGTATTTCAAAACGAAAAATACATTTTTAACATAAAATTGGTAATCTGACTTGATTATACAAGATAACAGATTCTAAAAAGAACGTGAGTGATAAAAGAGAAACTGCAATTTGAGAGAAGAATCTAGAAGTTCCATTGTGCAATCTCCATTTGTATATTACCTTGTGGGCACAATCAGTGAGACACAGCTACTGCAATTATCGCGTTTACGTCACCAGTTATTTTTGTGTAAGCTTACTAGCGTTTAAAGATGAATCACATGCTTCAATTGGCTACCAAAGATTTTGAAAAATCTACGAAAGTATTCTGCTTATGATGGCCACTAGCATCGTTTATAAACTACGTTTATGTTACCCAACCGCAATAGCATAAACATTAGCTCGTTGTCGAACTGTTCTGTCTCTATTAATCATGTTCAAAGGGAGTTTTCACAGGGTTTCCAAATTCTTATGGGAACAAAATACCCCAATGTTTCCTGATATTTCCCTGATGTAAGTTAAAATTCCAGGATTCTGACCGACTTCTTGCTTTAAACATGCTGATTAAGCATCTATTGTAGACCTCAAAGCTTGAAAATGAGTTGTTCGGTATGAACATAAGCCAAGAAAGTATGGCCAAAGAAAATTTCCTGATCTTTTGTCGCATTAAAGAACTTTTTTCTTCTTCCATGACTTCCCCGTCTGGAAAAAGGGGATGCCTTTTAGGGTCTCCCAGATATCCAGGTGGGCTGGGAACCCTGTTTCAAACATTATGATAATTGAACAAAAAGTAGATGTTTAAAACCACGAACATTTTGGCTCTCTTTTGTAAACTAACAAAATTGCCTTTACTGATTTATCTCCTGTTTTCCCCCTCAGATGTATTTCCCAACCATTCTATTACGTAGATGATTCAAACAAACTCGCTGGACATAGCACGGATCGATGTATTCAGAATAAAGTTCTTAAACTGTTTTCGTAAATTGACTATATATGTTGCAACATCGATTCGATCAAGCTCTACATGGTCCTTTCCAAAATTTTGTCGCTTATGATGAATGTCAGCTTAAGCCAAGAAAATCAATTTTCAAATACATTGCAAACTTCAAGAAGACTTCCGCAGAGTAACTTTGTGGTTCCAATACAACACAAAAGCACCTGCTTGGTTGGAATGGACTTAGTGTCTTAGAATATTTATCTAAAAGGCGTCATATAAGGTTTATTGTAATTGTAGGCAGAAAACGCCGTAGACATGTTGGAATTATAAAAATCTTCCTGGGCCTGTAACAATGGATCCTGACGGCCATATTGGTTTGGCGCTGGTCCACTAGATGGGGCAATCTCCATAAAATTTCCGCCGTATGATTGCATGGAAAGTGGAGCACCTGAAAAATATATCAAACATTAGCAAACTCAGCAATGTTTTTTTTTTTTTTTTTTTTTTTTTTTTTTTTTTTGTGATATTCAGACGTATACTTGCGTCACAAAGTGACTTAAAAGATAGGGACGGTGCAATCATGAATACCTGTAACTACGAGTGGTCTGACTTACCATTGAAAGTTTCGTGGGGTCTTGTATAAAGTGATCTAGGCGTTTCAAAGGGAGATCTGTTGAAGCCAAAAGAGTCTTGATAATGTCTAGTCCCGCTCAACAAAGCTGAATTTTTACTGTACGAATCTGCAAGAGAGCCTGCATATTTGTTGTATGTACTGTATCCATAGGGGTCAGCTAGCGACGAATGATTCCTGGCCTCGCTCCAGTAAGGTGACGTAGTTGGTGGCATGCTAAAGTTTCCAAGAGCTTGTCCGTGCGCATGTGCGTCGGGGTAACTTGGAACTCTGAATGAATTTGTAGAACCGGAGTAATCAGGTAGACCCCCGAATGATAAATGAGAGAAATAACTAGTTCTGTCAAAATGGGTGGTACTGATGGACGGGTATTGTTTAAGAGGAGATATTGACACAGAGTTCTGGGGCATGGCTGTGGCACGGCTTGGATCGTCCGCCAAAAGATAACCACTGGAGTCTCGATGAAAATTGCTTGGAAATGGCCTGGCAAAGGCAGTGCCATTTAAATGTGAAAACGGCGCCAAAACGCTCGGTCGGTGCTCTGTCACTCGTAGTGAATCTTGTGCTGAAATATGTAGATTAATAAATTTTAACAGAAGCTACTGGAAAATCCAAAATGACATACGACCCAATTAAATGTTACATAGGATAAAAGGCCAAAGTGTTGTTCTGAAATATTACAAATGCAATGGTTTTATATTTTACCGTTATCTTCGGTGTCCTCTTCGTGCCTTCGTTTTTTACTTTTATCTCCGCTCTTCGAAGCTGTACGAACTTTGGCATGCATAACTATTTCACCTACAAAATAGTGGAACAATGGTAGAAAACGCTTTCAACGTCATGTCACCTCCAATGTATAAAGTTTTTAATGCCAGATGCTGACGGAAATACATGTAAACTAATATCTGACACTCGTCAGGCGAAAATTTTGAAAACGCAAAAATGGAATGGAAAAATTCCCTAGTGAATATATTATACATAGGGCCTACCTCCATTTTTCATAGACTTCCTGACAGCTTGCTGTAATTCCATTTCCCTCACTTGAGCCTGTTGTGTTTCCATGACGAGGAAAACGTACTCGTCAAACATTATGTGCAGAAGGTGGAAGGGACCTGAAAAGATGGTGGCATTTAGACATCAATTCAGGGAGCATGTTTTGTGACGGGTGCTGTTTTCAATCCTATCGGCCAAAAACTTCTTCGCTTTAATATGGAGGGGAGGGGAGGTGAGGTGAAATTATAAAGAAGCATGAATATTGGTTATGAATTATTATGAAATAAGCGGCTCGTTGGTCTAGGGGTATGATTCTCGCTTCGGGTGCGAGAGGTCCCGGGTTCAACTCCCGGACGAGCCCTATTTTTTATTTGTATAAACAATAATAATTATCTAGATTTGAAAACAAAATAGAAAATACAATGAGGTACGTTTAAATTTAGAAAAAAATACAATTAACAATTTGGCTGTTATGTATATGATTTTAAACATGCTATAATGCTAACAGTTTATATTGCAATAGAAAAGATTGATTTCACTTCATTTTGGGAATGTGTACGTGTATTGCTCATTTGTACAATATTATAACAATAACAATAACAATAATAATATACAAATTGTAAATTGTTAAATGATTGTACTGTCTCAATGCTCTAACTTACCAAAACTAGCCGCGCTGTGCAAAGTGAGATCACGGACTATGAGGGAACCGAACAAAGACCACAGCAAGAGAAACTCGGACGCCAAATCCTTAAAACTGCGGCCTCTAGATTTGCTTTCCTGAAAAAAGGAAGGATAAAATATTAAATGGTAACGGGTATTTGAGAGAGGGTATAAAGACGCAATCGCAACATAAAAATAAGATCAAAATAAGAATACTACGCTGCAAATATTAAGAAAATAATTGAAAACGCGCAAAATGATAAAATTGTTTACGATCTAAAACAAGCAAGACTGAGGACCATTTAAAGGGCTCATATTTCTAACCCAGAAAAGTCTGTAGGAAGACAACCAATCTTATTCGTGGGAGATGGCATTGTTCTTTTTCTTGGGCAATTGGCTTGAATAACGAAATTCGACAAATATCAAAGAAAGAGAAAAACCTACGCACCTGCAAAACACACGTATCAATGACCCCGTCCATCCACTCGGTGTAACTCTCTATTGGCGCCTGCTTTTTCATCAAAATCTTCAGCTCACCATAGACTGTGAATGGAAACATAACACATTGGTTTGTTGAATGTAGGACTTTACTTAAGTGAAAGAGTTGATTCCTTTCATATGCAATGATAAATATATGATGAAGACATGGAAAAAAGATGATGCCAAACAGCGTTCGGAACTGGGCTTATTTAAACTCGAAATAGTTTTATTGGCGTTATCAGTCCAACAGCTCACATAGGAACTCCCAAAGTGCCCCCAATGGATCTTATACTTTCACTTTCTTTTGAGCAAATAGGCGGTTAAGCAGTTAGATTGTTTTCGGCTTACGTTAAACCTGTTCTGAACACGCCTAAAATGACTAACAAAATCCACTTTTTTCTGCAGAAAAATATTAATCCATGCAAAGTATTAGTAATCCACTTACAGTGATACACATTTTCTTTTACTTTCTGTATTAGTGTGTTATCAATAAAACTAGCTTGGAAGAAGATTTTGTCGAACTCCACGGCGGCGAGATCATCAACCATTTGGTTAACGCTTTCATGGCTAAGTAGGACGGAACGAGCTGTCTGGAAACAATATTGATAAATATCTTTATCTTTTTGTTAGTAATAAATGCAATTGTTTTAAGGTCTACTTCTGTTTTCACTATTCCATAAATAACCAAAATACTAGCATGATATATGAAGAACTACACAATCTAAATAATAGACATGTCCCAAAAACAAAAAGGATAGAAATGTATTTTACTTTATTTTTACTCTATTGGCAGCTTGTATTTTAATGTTTGCTACTGTACTGTTAATATTTCACAGAACACGCGGTAATAAAATGCAGTAGCTGTGGAAAAAGTCAGCCGTAGGACCTGTTTCATTCTCTCAACTAACACAATAATGTTTGTGGTGAAGTTGAACATAGATATAAGCATATAATGTATAAAAACGAAAAGAGAAAGTACATATGAGGATAAAAAAAGATGTGATTTGAACGTAATGCAAGTTTACCTGAGCAAGGTGTATAAAAGAGATCTGCCTTCGAATACTGTGTACGAATTCTCGAACAACTGAAAATTGATTATAAAAGATGGATAAATGAGCGCCAATGAAGTATTTAAGTCGTCTCTTCAAAATTCGCTGCTATATTGAGTCATATTTTAAACAAACAGCGGTTCGGATAAAAGAATAGTAATCCGCAACAAGGTTAATAATCGACCGCATGATATTTGCACTGGTTTTATTTATTCGCGGATTAATGTTTGCGTTTACTAATAATAAACGTGCCAGATGCTAAGAGTGACCTAATTTGACCTGGAAAGGAAAAATCGTTACCTGACATCTTTTTCTTTTTCAATTTTTCCGGGACGTTTTCCATGGCATTTTCAAGCCAACCGGGAATTTTTCTTGTAAACACACGAATTTCTGTACTTAAACTGAAAATAAACAGAAACCGTCGTGTCATTGGTTATTATGTCGGAACATATGCTGTGCCAATAGTTTGTTTTACATCCCATTTGTATTTGTATTTGTTTTTTATACATCCCATTTGTATTATTCTGCAAAACATGATGCTAGGTTTATCTCTTTGGCTTTTGAGCGACTTTACGCAATATTTTCTGTACTATGGCAATTTGATTTTAAGTGATTACAGTGTCTCATTGAGTTCAAAAGAAACACACTCGGTGGGCTTCGGTAGTGGACCTCCCCTTCTAATCCTGACCCAGCAATCGTACCTCTGTCTTAACGGTTAAACTCATGCAAACAAATGGCTGCTGTTTTTCATTTGTCATCTTTCGATCGATCAGCAAAAATGTTATTTCATCCACAACTCTTATATTTTGGGCCGGTGTTAGTATTCTAACAAAGTTATAGTGTTTCGATGCGTCTTACCTGTCTGGCAAGTCTTGAATAGTGGACGGAATAAGTACGTCCGTCAGCACCTGTAGATACGTAAGGAAAAAGGTGATAAGGTTATCGGCTTTTAGAGAAAAAATATTTATTAAATTCAATAAAAAAAGAAAACACTTTGAATGCGGACGTTTAATTTCAAACGAATTGTAAAATGAGAAATAAAAAAAATAATAAAATAAAAAAAAATCAGTAGACAGTAACAATTTGCTTATAAAAAAATTAAGAAGGTATATATATCTACTTAAGTGCAGAAAAAACTTGACTAGTATAAAACAGCGTACGATAGTTATAGGGGATCTCTGTAGAGATATGTAATCCTTACCTTGTATAAAATAGAGTCTGAGAGTCCTGCAAGATCTGTGATCACGTCCAGCTCCAGCACCTCCAGCAGGTGGTCTGGCATTCCCTGCCAGAAGTGGAGCAGGAAGTTTTGCACCTACGATAATGTGACTA
The DNA here is from genome assembly GCF_001039355.2 of Lingula anatina. The sequence continues at coordinate 193,367 of NW_019773748.1, forward strand.
TTGTGAGTTATATAACCGTAAGGCGTCAAAAATTTCATTGCCATTTAAAATATCGGGAAAAAGAAACAAATCAAGAAGGCATTGTCTTTTAAAAGCGTAAAATGTTCTAAAGTAAGCACTTTTCCTTTAAAAACTATTCTATATATGTTTTTAATTTATTCATTTCAATTCTCTCAAATTTTGCTGATGTACCAGCACAAAAGCTTTAAACTGACATCAATGTCTTTTTGATTCACCATGACAAAACAAAAAGCTAACCTCGTCAAAATTAGCAGATATGACAGTGTCCAGTATCCGCTGACAGTGCGTCCTGTACATCATGACAAAGGTGTGGACCTTCTCCTCACTGGCGCCCTCTGGCAGAACCAGGTTACTGGGGTCCGGGAATTCTGGGAGAAGAGTCCCTGTCTTGGAACTCAAAGAGTACTTACGACTTGATCCCTGGGGTAAAATATATCTCATGAAGGGTTGATTTAGGCCTATATGATGTATAACGACATATATGTATATAATGTTTGGTAAGAATGAGAATGGAATCTTGGCAGCAGTGTAAGAATGATATGTGCGTGTGAAATTTTCTAGCCCAGTGCTTGTCTCATCTGTTTTGGATTTCATGTCGGCATTGCGTTCTTTGCAGGTCTAAATACATGATCCCATTTGTGAGAAGAGAAATCGACACCAGTTTTCTTTAGATTAAAAAGAATAAATGGAGTTTTTTATCTGTATTCTTAACTTATTTTTAAAAAAAAAATGAAATATAAAGACAGTTAAGGGCCTAACTGCCTTATGTTGACCAAAATATATCAGTAGGTGTCATACTTGATTTAAGGACTGGTATCTCGGTTATGTGGAGTGATTAAGTGTGATCAGGATGACAAGCGATGTCAAGAGGTGACCCACGGACATCAAGTTAACATACTTTACCACAGATAAGGATTAGCGTTTACCTCTAGGGGTCTTAACATCGTGTTCAGCACACGTCCTATCAGGTAGATAAGTGAAATTAATAGCATCCAACCGCTAGTAATTTTTTTAAAAAAATTATATAGACATCTTTATATTGACCAGACAACCTTGCATGCTTAAAAGCTGAGAATTGTTACAAGATCTTATGAAAAGAAAAAGAAAATAAGCCCATGTGTATATGTTGTGCTGTTTCACTTACCTCTGTCTTGATTTTGATGCCAGAAAATCTAAAAAAATGTAGAAAATTTTTAATAGATTTAAACAATACATCTATTTCTGGTCATCATATTTTGATATTGAATGGGCATTGATGGTACAGTAACATATGTCTGCCACTAGCAGTCGAAGTAAATGACAGAAGTTTTCTCTTGGAATTACAGAAAGACATGCTATTTCACTATAACATCCCCCAATGAAAATGTCCGGCTTGGGGTTGGAAAGTCTATACTTTTTCTCCTATTGAAATAAAGAGTGCACGGGGAAATATATGAACATTGTTCTACCATCAAATTCGACATACTACTGAAATTCTTTGCAACGTCCGTAATTCCTATGACACTGTCTACTACAGGCCTTATAAACGAAATTGCCGTTTATGATCTAGAGCCTTTGGTTTGTGAACGTGGACACAGAATTAAGGACTAAAACTGCCATGTCTTGGCACGAACGTAAAAATGCTTTCCGCGAGCACCGAGCTGTAAGTTCTGCGCTCTCGATCACGAGATCACGAACCTGCGGCTGGAGATCACAATTGGCAATTAGCGTTTATGAGACTTCCACTAGGCCAACTAGTTGGACAGAAATTAAACATTCTGTCATTGTGGTTATTTGTTGGTCTAGGCGTGATGATGATTGATCGCACAGTTGTTGTTAAATCACGTAGTGTCAATACCAGGGTGGTTCGTGTAGAAGTGGCGGGGAAGGTATCTTAGTTAAACACCAGAACTGATAATGTCACGTTTCTCCCAGAACCTCATTCACAGGGGCACGGCGGTCATATTATAGGTAAATAAGTAAGGTTTTTAAACATCCCTATGTCAGTTTATCTTAGATTTGTTTTTGATACACTGGTAATATATTTCAGTCCATTATGACTGATTTAAAAAGAACGTATAATATCATTACAAGTTGACGTCAGTATTTTGTAAAATAAAAACGGTGGAACTGACACTGTTTTGAGATAATGTTTGAGTGTTCACATCGCCAAAATATGAACATGCCTATGAAAAAATTTTAATTTTGAACACGTTTTGTACACGTTGGAAGTCAATTCGTACATTAAAAGTGCATTTTTGTAAATTGTATTCCAGGCGTGATAAAATATAAGTTTAATGAGATTCCTGACAGTTTTATTTCTATTTTATTTCGCAACTTTGACATTTCATTCTGCATAGGAGGCTCTCAGCGGAAGCTAATTCTGATGACACAGATGGGAGGATAAAACCCGCAAGAGATTAAGAAGTTTATACATCTAACTGCTGGTTCACACAGCAAATAAACCTGTAATGGGTCGGGATCTGCCACCAGCATTTCTAAATATATAAAATCAGTGCTGACATGGCCGCCTGGGATTTTTTGTAGCTTAATTTTCAAAGATCTCTGTATGACAATAAATAAAAGTAAAACAACCTTCTTGGCCGAAGTTAATGATTGGCTACATTTCAGTAAACATACCTAGTAAGTCCCTTGCCAGCGTACACGGAGTGGTAGTAGACAGATGTCTCCTTGATACCAATCCCATAGTAATGGTACCTAGATGCAAAATGGAAGCGACAAATTGTGACATATCATATCTGAAGTAACAAACGCATTAAGTCATCAAGCTCAATACTAGGCAATTGTTCGAGAGAAATACCATTAAATCTGAAGTGCTTTGTCAGGGTAACGGTGTTTGATCGTGTTGTTTAAACTTGATAGATGTTGTTTCTCCGGGCAGCAAACTCGAGACAAATTCATGTGCAAGACAAATGCTGTTACTTCTTTTTCAAACAAGCTTACTTTAAAGATAGGAGGCCTGCTTACAGACATTTTAGTTGACTTTTACTTTTTGTGCAGGTGGCTCATCGACTTGCAATAACGTAGGCGATAGAAAAAATAATAAAAATTTATCTGTAAGCGTTCCTACTATTTAAAAGTTAATTACTTTAAAATGAATTCCGTTCTTGACACCATAATACATGTATTTTTTCTACGAAAAAAAAAAGGAATTTTTTTTAATATCAGGCACCGATTCGAATTTTGAAATAAATGACGTGACGTAATGTTTGATCAGTGATAATCGATCAAATCTACTTCGTAAATTCTTAAAATAGTGTTAATTTGTGGAACTGAGTCGATGTCTATTATTCATGCTAGATAAATCAATACAAACACTTACTTTGATTGCCCTCGTGTTCCGAGACGTCTGGTAGTCAACTTGGGGAACTTCTGGCGGATTACCTGAGAATAAAGAAAAGAAGATCAGGACGATGGCGGTGGAGAGAGATGAAAATCCCCATTCTTTCCAGAAAAAGAGTCTTCTTTAACTGCTGCAGTTATCGATATATCAATTTTTAACTATTTTAGATCAGGTGTGTTTTTATATGTCATGCCCCATTCATTAAATCAATATCAGAATACATTTTCTTGTTTTTAAAAAGGTTATTGATAACATAAGTGACAAAAAAAAAAAAAAAAAAAAAAAAAAAAAAAAAAAAAAACAGTTAAATAAATTAGAAAACAACACAAAGATAAATGAATGAGTGAATTTTATAATAATAATAATAATAATAATAATAATAATAATAATAATAATATACTCTGATCTTTTTTAATAAGCTGTCTCTTTTTTTTAATAAATCTGGACAATCAGCCAACATGATGCTCTTTTTCAATGAATCAAATATATCTAAAGCAAGGTTTACAACCAAACGTAACTCACTTTTCCGAATGTTGCTGCCCCAGCAGGCGTGAATTCCTGTTTTTTACAGAAGTCTAAATAGTGAGTGTAGAGCACACATCGTGGCAGGCAGACCCCGTCTGCTCGCTCATAATTCTCAGTTAACCTGTGAAATCAGAACAGGCAAACGTTACTGACATCAAATCAGCAAATGCTGTTGAGTTTCCTGGACAAATTGATCTTCAAATTGTTTTTAAATGTGTAGTTGCATTACAAAGGATTATGAATTGATAACACACAATTTACTTGAAATTTGAATTTGAATTTAAATTTGTTTTTACGGAAAATATTAATTCACATGTGTTTTACCTAATGAGTTGCAGAGATTAAAATGAGAAAATCAAAAATTAAACTCCGTCGGCGGATTTTCATTTCTATTCAAACACAGTGCATTTTGTTATGCAAGAAATGACTCTATAATTTATTTATACTACTCCCATCACAAGACTCATAAGTAGTAATAATCTAATTTGATACAATCATGTCATCTAATTCATCATATCTATCACAATATCATTAGGAATTAATGTCAAGTCACGACAGTAGGTGCAAATTGCACTATTTAACTTACCACTTAAGCGTCGTAGCAAGCTGAGACTGCTTTTGTTGATGTTGATCTTGTCTACTAAGTTCTTTATGTTTCTGATCATCGGCGTCTTCTTCGTCTTCTTCTTCCTCATCCTCGGCCACGGCATCACCATCAGCTCCATTTACAGCAGCGGCTAGACGAACAGATAAATATCTTTTTCATTAGCAAGAGATGTTTCAACATTTATAGAAAAAATAATATTATAAAAAATAATCAAAAAAGGAAATATGTTTAATTATGAGAAATTTTAATAATATTAAAATATATTAGTTTTTACTTTTAGGATAAGCTGTTTGTAAAAAAAAAATAATAATAATAATAAATAAATAAAATAAAATAAAATAAAAACAAAAAACTTTTTTTCCTAGCAACAATTTTAACTACCATCCCTTTTGTCTGATGGCAACTACTATTAAATAGCAGACCCATGAATCCCCGGAAAAAAATTCGGACCTTTTCCTCGAATTTCAAAATGTGCGATGCAATGTGCTACTTGCGTATCTCTCGTTTTATTTTCATCAATTTTATTTTTAACAAGTTCAAAAAAATGTTGTTTCAAAAGAACCCCCCAAATGAATCATTAAAAATTTTTTTTAAATATCTCAGTCCTGAAATGAATGAACAAATAGATAGTATGACAGCTGTAAAATATTAAAAACCAAATTATCTAAAATGGTATCATATTTTCTCTCCCTACTTCTCGTTTTTCTCTTTTTTGTCATTCTCCATCCATGAAAGTTCTTCGTGAAGCTAAATCAGAGAGCCATGCTGAAGACATATGAACGAACAAACACGTTGACAGCTGTTGATGTCTGCGTGACACTTGCCACCTACCGCGATAGCACACTTTGAGTGCTGTCACCTGATAAGATAGGGCGACACGATTCCGCATCTTCTTAGCCTGACTTAAGTCTGCTGCACAGCAAAACTGGATGACAGAACCTAGATTTCCTTAGATGTAATACTGAGTTTGCATCTCCTTACCGTGCAAAGAGTCTGCAGCAAACCTATCTCACGAACCCAGGTTAGATTTGATGTAATACTAATTTTGAATCTTCCAAGCTTACAGAGCCTGGCGTAAATCAAACATGATATGTCCAGATCTGTAAAAATGTGAAACTGATCCTCACATTCAAGAACTTGACAAAAGTCTCCAGCGATGCGCAATAAAGAGGCCAGAGTTGCCATTATGTATACTTAAATCACTCTTGGAATCACCGCGCATGGTAGATTATCTGGAATATATCTCTTGTAAAAGCCAATGACATTGCAGGCCTCACATACAGACACAATTCTTCTTCGGACATTGTAGATAATGACTAATTCCGTACTATTTTCAATTATAGATTTAAAAAAAACTTTTTTGTTTAAGCAAACATTGGGGCGAAAGACCACATAACTACCTACTGTAACATTTTCAATGTTCTAATTGTAAAGCCAAGTTGTAGTTAAGCGCAAAATAATTTCAGTAAAATGACAGTTCAAACAGACTTAAACTTATTTTCATCTTGATTAATCCACGTGAATGCTCTGTTGTTCATGCAATAAAAAAAGGCGAATCTTCAAAGTTACACTGATGCAATTCTATTAAATCATTCCTGTTTTAACCATGCGACGACGTAAGTCTTCAAAATCTATACGATTTACTTGCCATCACAACGAGCTGAAACATTTTAGTCTAAAAGCATTACTGCACAAATTATGTTCATTAAGCGTTGAGCAATAAGATGAAAGTGTCCGTCTGCGATTTGCACGTTGACATCCCCCCCCCCAAAAAAAAAGCAATTTTGTCTTTTTCTCTTTCATATATTTAAGAATAGGCAGTGATCTTATAAAAAAAAACTACATGTACAACCCAAAGTTCTGAAAGTCACCATTAGAGTATATTAATTGCATTTCCCTGTGTAGATGACTACTTTTGGCCGTCATTTGTCAACCCTGTGCCCATCGATCAATAACAATTGGACTAGAACAACCGCGGGGACAGGTCGGTAACCAGACGACATAGGGATTTGGGTGCTGCACTACGCAATGCTACCCAGGAGACCGGCCCAATAACGCTGCATGTCTCTCTCACGTCACGTTACCCCGCTACCAAGCGTAACTGGTCTTAATTGCAAGAATAACCATCGTCTGTTTATTACCTCCTTTGTTGACAAACAGATAACTAAAGCAATCCGACTTGAGACCTGATCATCCGCTAAGCCTCCGTGGTTGGGTTCAACAAGACCCCGACAGAGAAAAAAACTGTTGGGAAAGGACTTATCGTGTTGTGGCCAACATTTGTTTGAGCTCATCGCAAAATGCCAATGCCTTTAGTCTTGTAATCGAAAAAATGATGCGAACGGGAATGCAAATAACGTACAAATTTAAGGATTAACCTTACGTTTGACAAACAGTCATGATTCAAGCGTTCCAGAGATGATAAAATTGACCTACCCACCTAAGTCAATTTCTAATCTTCTGTAGATTTAATGAGATGGATCTGTACACAGTAAGTTCATTACATCTTGCAATATTCCGCTTATCTTATCCATAATGTGGCCTAAATTCATTATACGTGTGCCAGGGATATGAATTAATTAATGAATATTGACAACGGTGTCTCCTGGCACAAACATCCTGTGAAGAGGACCCTCTTTGCGTTCCCCTAGACGCGCCCTACACGTGTTCTGATACGCCCCGATCTTGATGAGAAACTGATGGCATCGTTGGGAGATAGTTTCGTTGACCAGACAGGACATTATTAACTTGGGCAGAATAAAATGAAACGGATTTTGTAAGACATCAGGAAATCTTGGAAATAATGCAAGGGTTTTCAACACATCTCTTAGAATTTCAGATATATCTCAACATAAAAATGATAATGATCGACATAAAGCGATGTCCAACAATGAACTGTTAGGAAGTAACAATGCAGTAGGAGTAAAATAGACAGTGTCTCACATAGCCATAGAGTCGCAGTGTATTAGAGTTAAGTTATTATTTGTATATTTACTGTGATTAGCAATATTCCAATCATTTGAACACGTTTATCTCACAATATTGGGCTTTCAATTGACATTTGCTGAGTATACTCTTACTAAAAATTGATAGTAATGGCTCTCAGAGTATGGAGTGGGATAGCGTTCGCAGGTCCTTCCAAAACATGCCCCGCCTCTATGGTGGTAAAATACAAATAAAGCAAAAAAAAAAAAAATGTGGGAGATGAATAAAGAATACATATGTATGTTATCTTTAATGAGTTAAATGATGTTGAAAAGCAGTGATCGTATGCATTGCCATGAAATTTCATGTCGTGAAGGGGTGAACTTGTCAGTAGGACACATACTCAATACTGTCGATGCGGAGTGATATAACGTCGTTTTCTCGCGCCAGGACGTTACGTCGGGCTCAAATTTTGTAAAAATTTAAACTTGGTCGAAGAATGGCTATATACTCTGAACAAATGCATGCCTAGCAAGTCTAATAAGATGATATGATTGTAGGGTATATAGACTTCATATTCATGTAGCCTTCTACTGAAATGTTGTCGTTTAGAGTGAGCTTGCGTTCGTCAAAGTCGCACTGAGCGGTAAAATTTGACCTTGGCAACATCGTAACTTTGGCCACTATTCCTCAACTAGAGAGTGTGCGGGAAATTCCGGATAAGAGATAACGTATCTTTCAATCAATGTTGTATGTATTAAAAATGATCAAAATCCATCTTTGGAAACAAATGTTGCAGTATTTTTTGTACCACTTTTAAGTTTTGGTTTAAGTAAGAGTCTATCATTTCACACCAGAACACACTATCGCACTCTGATTTCATGTTTATTTTGGCAATCGCTTATTATGGAACTATCTACTGGTTCTGAAACTATATCGTATTGTGTGATAGCACGACGTCAGATAGATGTTACTGGGGGATGTTCTGTAAGGACAGTGCTTTAAGATAAGAATAAAACTGATGTATTAGACAATGGGCATTTAGAAAAAATGTCAACTAGCATGTTTTGTAGGAGCAAGCTTTGTTCATCTGAGATAAAATCCTTCAGAAATATGTGATAAATATAGGTCTGTGACACGAATATGAATGCAGGGACGATACTATGTCTCAGACGAATGCAAAAATATGAACTTATATATAATAGCAAAAAGAACAGATGCTTTCATATGTTCCGACAATCGTAAATAATTAGCCTTTATTAAGCAAACGGGGTGACATACAATTATCTTAAAACAAGACATGATTTTTGAAAAAAGAAAGAAAGAAAGAAAGAAAGCAAACTGATAGAAAACACCGAGAAGAAACTACTGTCACACCCTTTTTTGGTTTTGATTATTATTGATATTATTGATATTATTGCAACTGAAAATAATTACTTCCGTTATATACGTTAATTTTTGCCATGTTGTCTTCTAACACATATATGCAAGACGAAAGAAGTATTACAGTGCTGTTTGTACTTGTAAAAGTTCAAATATTAATATTATTTGTTCAAATCGTATTTTGAATTGTACACCAGAATGCCACTCAAGCACGTCAAAAAGTCAAACACTTCTCCGTCTGTGGCGCATTTACTTCAGACATAGAAATTGTGGCGACAGGAATGACGCGTGAATAACTATTTTGTTGAAAAGATAAATAATAAAAAGAAATTGTTTTTAAAGCATTTACCAGACAGAATTATAGAAAATTATCAAATAGCTTCAACGGGCCGACTATCATTAAAATGCGATCTCTTTCAAAGTTTGCAAAAGGAAACAAAAAGTTAACACTCATATCTTTATCGCTATGAAACAGGGACCACATAAAACGTTTTCATCGCGTATTTAATAATACCAATTGCAGAAAAATAAAAATCATAGTATAAAGAACTTAAGAAAACTAAAAAGTAAATTTTTGTAAATTCACAAATCCTGAAAATACCTGTATTTGCAGCTTTAACCTGAAAGGATTATTTAAAGGCCCCTGTAACTTCACTCCAAATGATAAAAATTAAGAAAGGGGGTATTACTAAAATTCATCATCTTTGCAAATTCAAAAAAATAATTATAAATGCTTTTGAAATGTACCTAAGTACATTAATTTTTCCAACTCCACATACCTTCCATACATACTTTTCACAATAAAAAAAAATACTTTCAAATATTGCAACACCAGGGGAGAAAACTGGTGAAAAATATTAAAATATAAAGACAAAGTCATGCACTTCTTGCGTTGATATAATCATTTGACCACGTGACGTTACCTTTCATGTCGCCCCATCCATCCTCGGAGTTCGACACTGTCTCCGTCAAATCACTGGTTCTTGGTTTTTTCCCAGGAGTCTGTTCCTCAGAGATGGTCTCTAGGGAGGTGTAGTTGGCATCAGGTTGATGCCAGGGAGTGAGGGTGGTTGAGAACCCAGTGTTGTTTCCACTCGCGACTGTCGTCTGCTGATACACGTTCCCGAACCCCGTCACCGGCTGCATCACTCCTATGTGTTCCATAGTGCTGCAGATAAGACAACAACGCCTAGTAAGTATATCCAAGAGTTAAAATCATAGTTTTACAGCCAGGACTGTACATTTGACTACAGCCATTGTTTCGTAGGCGAGATGTGCGTAAATTCTTAGGGATCGGGACAGAAATCGTGTGAGCATTTAGTGTAAACACTTGAGACAAATATTGATTAACCTTAGATCCCGCCCACTAATCTCTAACAGCCAATCTCATGGCGAAGAGCGTTATCGGCCATTCTTAAATTTCGTTGCGTATTCCATTTGTTTCGCCGAACGTGTGAAGTTTACCCAATTATTGGTTCATAGACTTAATTGCAGCAGGAAACTTTACTGATTCAGGTGCTGATTGGGTTCCAGTCGAGAAAAACTATACACGTAGGATACACTGACGTCTGATTAGAAACGTTCACCACTGTGTCATTAGCCAAAAATTTTTACATATGCAGACTTTTTTTGCATTAAAAAGGTCTTATTTTGTTAAATTTTTCGCGGATAACAGATCGTTTGTATACAAAAGTAAAATATTGAAAACCGAGCTAAATATGTAAGTTTATACCGCTACGATAATTGTTGGTTTATTTAAAAGCAAAAAATTGATATTGTACATAAAAGAATTGAACAAATTAAGCCATCCAAGGTAAGGTGCCGGCATTTTGACTGAGGACATATTCATCAGCATTTTAATACAAATATCAATATTGAAAATATCGCAAGTCTAGTTGTTGTGCAAGTACTCTGTGGTTAAGTGGCTTTTGCGTGTCCTGTGTGCTGTAGCCGTCATCCATCGCGCAGTGTTTGTAGTTCAACTCTTAATGCTTATTGTGCTGTTTGCTCATCCAATAGATTAGCTGGCGGTACCAGGTGACAGAGGGACTAGGAACCTCGCCGGCGGCTCCCAAGAAACACCAAAAGGGCTTGTCTCTAGGACAATAGGGCCAAGAACATGAACAATGTGAGATGAGTGCAGCATATCCATTGTGACGGAATCGAATTGTGTGTGTAGGGCTTTTAAAATGGACTGAAAAGTTGAACTTCATAAGCGGCAAGAACAAAGCCTATCCGATGTCTCTCACTTTCACTGGACAAGCTTTCCACACTCTCTACATTAAAACGCCAACGCCAATATGCCAAGGGTAACCTGAGGAAAGCTACACTACATAAAGCGAGCAATAAAGAGCATAGAGCAACAAATATTATTGTGTTTTAGAAGTTATCATTACATTTTAAATGTCACATTATCCATTGAGTCTAAAAAATCTAACACTGATGGGATTATGCTGGCATAGTTTGCATTTCATCTTTTAGAATGGCTTACGAGATCTAATTTCAAATCGTCCTAACAAAGCTAAAACGGCTATATTGTATATTGATCAACAGCTTGAGATAACATTTTTTAAGGAATTAAAGGCAATCTTTTGCCTACAATGGAGCGAGCTGTATGACTGGTTGATAGCACAATGACTTGAATATACTATATCTAAACGAAAATACGTTTGGACTTTTTCTGTTTAAAAAAAATGGTCTAAAATAAGTCATTTGGACATAAAAAAGAGTGGATAGCGTTTTGTATTAATGACAGCTAGTTTCCGATCCAAAGTAAAGAGAACGAGATCAAAGATTTTAAATGGAGATCTCGCGCCAGTAAGTCGAAGACTTTACCTTTAATTGCATGCCTACTCTACAGTAGTTGTGGAGTATATAAACTTTTGTGACGATGTCATGAACAGAATCACATTCCTTGCCAGCATTCGGGGAGGGGGGGGGGGCGGGGCGGGGGGATCTTAGCTTACTGCCAGTTACTCTTGGATGCAACGAACGCAAGACCCAGTAAAACAACCCATTGCTTGATGGATCCTGGAATGAACTGAGCCCATATTACTAGAAAATCTATACAGCGTGAGACGAACATACAACAGATACCCTGCCTATAATAGAACCAAAATTCTGCTGTAAGGAATGCAATAATAATAACTCGTTAAATATCAATATTTTCATAGTTTATTGAAATTGCATAAGAAGTATGCTTCCTGGCCAGCTTTCCTTGGGCAGCACACAAAGACTGGCATTACTGACTACTATTATATGACGTTCATATTGTTTCAGACACCATTTAACTCACATGATAATCATTTGAAATTCTTGTTAAGTGAAAAACAGTACTCAATAATCCTTTAACCTCTTACGTCCAATATAATGAAAGCTCCGACAGAATGCAGTGTACTACTGGTACTAAAGCCTTGTATTTTCGGTCTATGGTTCCAAATCCAAATATAGATGGCGCTACAAAATATACAATTTAAAAAATTGCTGATTTAAAATGACCTCATGTTAAATATTAATTGCCCATAAGTTATTTTCATATGACAAAATAGTATAAATTAATAGTTTACTGTATAACCCCCATTAAAAAAAAAAAAAATAATAAAAATAAATAAATAAATAAATAAATTTAAAAAAAAAAGTATTTTTGAAATATTTCAAAATATTTACATGAAATTTTTTCAACAGAAGTCAATGTATATATTTCAACACCGCACTTTAAATTTAAAGATAACCAATTACAACAATATTGATAGTGCCTTTTGTAAAGACATACTAAATTATCTTGGATGTGAAACCTTAAATGCCGCTTCAAACAAAAATTTTTACCAATGTCACTGTCCATCTAGTAGTCAAGCATCTAAAAAACTATTGTGTTTGATCTGACTATTTCTTAAAAAGTGTACAAGACATTGTTTTTCATTTATAAAATAAGGAGCAACAAATCAAAAACCAATACTACAGAAAAGCAATATGAGAAAAGAGGGAAAAGCTGCATTTTGCATTTTTCATGATCACAACAAAACACCAACACGCTATGTGCCTGGTAAAAGAGAACACTGGTATTATATCCCAGTTAAAAGTTGTTAATAGCTTCAACTTCTTAATTTACATTAGTACTGAAAAACCGTTTGAAAAAGTTTATACTAATTCATTTAGTTATGACTGTAATTGAAATGAATTAACCATATTGGTTATTATTACAATGTTGATTGCAATATTATAAAACGTACTTGTTGTTGGACCTAAATGTACATAGTAAATCATACTGTGTTTGTCTATAAATGCCTAACCTTTACCTTAATGTGCTCTTCTGAATATAATATTTCCGAAAAAATTGAAAGACATGTAAGATGCAAAGCACGATTAGTGCTGCTAATATCTATAAACAATTAGAACTGAATAACACCTACAAGATGTACAAAAAATTTGCACTTTTTCTCATATATACATATGACATAACAAACTGATATATTTTAAAATGCAACTATAATTACTAGAGTGAAACGGGAATGAAAGATACCAGCAAAAAAATACATTTTAGAATTGAAGGGCATTGTGCACAGCATATTTTATCTTGATATACAAGTCTTGTTTGATTTTTAACCTCGAATAATTTCATTCCCTCAAATACAAACTCTTTAACAAGCAGAGCAGTCTATAGCCCAGAACTTAAAGTAAAAAGTGTGTTAGTTGTGAAGGTGAGACAGGACAAGCAAAGACGACACATCCTTATCAAGCAAACTGTGAAGTGCATTAGATGCAGCAACTATTCAAGCTCGACAATCTGTTGCATCAAACAACTGACAACAAATCTTGACATATTTTGCACAAAACCTGTTTGGAATTGTATGCATTAACTGTGAAGGCTTATCTGTTACCAGTTTGATGTATATCATACATGACAAAACTGCAGATCATGAAAGTGGTGCAAGGTGATAGGTCATGATATGAACAAATGAAAAACCCATGTCAAATTTTTTCCTTTGTATATCTGATTTATGATGTATTTAGACACAAAGTATGATAAGTTTATGATTGCATGGTAAGTTTGTATTTCATCAAAAAGTTGCCTTTTATTCCAGGTTGTATCCAGTTGCCATATGTTTAAATAATGATAGAACCACTTATGTTGCATAACTGACATTTAAAATGTAGGCATGAGTAAAACAAAAACTTAACCAAGACATAGCACCTGTCATAATTTGAAGGTGCAGATTTGACCAAGGGTTTTCATTGGCCACTTTTTATATATATATATATATATATATATATATATATATATATATATATATATATATATTTTTTTTTTTTTTTGACAAAATGTGGTTGTATCTGATGCATGAATTGGAAAGATGGTGTTTTCTTGTTCCTTACTAAAAGAAACTTAACAAAAATTAAACATTATCATGCAGTGTAGCCAAAGGGTTCTCATTTGCCAGAAGGGAGACATGTTTGTCGATGTGCTGTTTTAGTGAAATGTCATTGCTACTGTGTCAGTTTTTGAGCAACTGTGAGTCTAATCCCAAGCTATCCACCTACACAATCTCATTTTACTTCAGCTATGCAGAATGCGAAAAGTACTAGTTAGGGGCGGGTTCATGGCTGCTCTCAAGAGCAATTCTATACTTTAGTAAGAAATATCACTTTTTACAAAACATCCTGTGAAATGTTCTTTATCACAAGCAGCAATTCATTACTTCATCTGCACAGACAGGGCACTCATGTCAAACATGCAAATCTTTCGGAAGGAATTCCATTGCTCTGTGTCCTGCTTCTAGAATACATAAGCCTTTTCTTATTTGTATGTAAATATGGAATCGAAGTCCTTCAGTAGTTGAATGTTCAAATGTTTTCTATCTAGAAATGTCACTTATTAAGTCCTGAAGTTGCTACAATACACAACAACAGCCCTTGCCTTGGGTCTTGCTTCTTTTGCTTTTTGGTCCCTTCCTGTCTTTCTGTAAAAACGGAGAAAAAGGAGTTAGCTTTCCCCAAGCACAATGCTTACCCCCTCCCCCCAACCCCCGTTTTTAAACAGGTTTAATTATACTCATCTTGGTTATAAAATCATTTACCCATTCAACACCCTTTGTTTTTCATAGCTCTTCAGGTGATAAGTTCGTCTTTGATTCAGTGTTAGTGTAATTAAGTTACCCGTTTATTTGGTTAATCATCTAATATAACTGTTGTCTCTGAAAAACCGTTGCAATCATTCATTCAAATGTTTTGCAAACAGGGCATTCCATAGTATCATCCCCCCCTCCAAAAAAAAAAAAAAAAAAAAAAAAAAAAAAAAAAAAAAAAAATCCACTTACATATTTCCTTATTTCTCTCACTAATGTGTAGAAGGCATCGTCCACTCCCTGTCGTGTTTTGGCTGATGTTTCAACGTAAGGTATTCCAAAGCTATCTGCCACACCCCCAGCCTGCTTGGTATCCACTGTCCTGGATGGCAGGTCCACTTTGTTTCCTACCACTGGAAATAGTGTAACGTGTGAATCAATTTGACCTTAAAATATTGGTTAACTGCCTGATAATCTATCTACAAGTTCAAATGGCTAAGCAAAACTAAATCTGATTATCCTTTAAATACCCTAGGTTCTAGATTCCGGTATTGTCAGCTCGATCTTGATTTCATATATAACCCATATCAACAATACCAGTAAAACAATACCAACAATTCGTAAAAGCGACTCCACCACGAGGTATATTTAGCAAGCTAGCTTTTACGTTTCTCTGACACTCAGGGTACCTTTAAACTTTCTGATATAAAATTAGTTCTAGTATATGCAGTCATTTTTTTGCACTAGGCTACTGGCAAAGGACCTAGAACAACTACCATTTTTTAGCACACAGATATGTGACACAAATATCTGAAATGCAGATTTTAGTAGTCTTTTTCATGCTTTTCATGATTTCATGCTTTGTATCTCGGGTAGTATTAGCACAACACTTAGCTAGTCATCCTAGTAGCTTCAGACCGGTTTCATAAATGTTTAATTTCTTATATGCAGCTTGTCAGAAAGTTGGATTCAAGATTTATTTGAGAAAATAAAAATTTATTGTTCTGAACAAATACTTACAGACCATAGGTACTTCGTCAGCATCTTTAACACGTTTAATCTAGGAAAGAAATATTATCTTAAATATCCGCTATGCATCAAGTTATCATAAAGGATTTTGATGCAGAAAATGTAAATCTTCCAAAACACAAAGTGTCCCATTTATATATACATTGAACAAATTAATTAGTTACTGCTGAAGTGGAATTTCATTTACAAAACCACACCTAGCTTTGAGATATATCTAGATCAGAATAACTGACTCAGTAAATGTGACAATATACTTACTTGTTCCCTGTACTGATTGATATCTTCAAAAGATTTTTCATTATTTACAGCAAAAACACAGAGAAATCCCTCTCCTGTCCTCATGTATTGGTCACGCATAGCACTAGAAAAACAAAACCACATACACCACAACTGAAGCTTTGGCTACAACCTTCTTTACTGTGTTTCGAACTACATATAAACATGTGTCAAAACATGATCGGTATGCTGACCTCAGTATCACATAAAATAGCATTTTTGCTTAAACATTTCTGCACAAGGGACTAAAAATCACTACAAAATATGTTAAAAATTCAAACACCTACTGTTAATTACAGATATCTGAAGGGGGTGACAACTCTTCATATGAGATTCAAAATTACACAATAAATACATTGAAAACAACACACGAAAATGTAATAAATTGCATTTTACCAACAGAACAGGGGTTAATAGTAATATTTGCATATTGTGTGACAGAGTTCCATTATTTATTGCTACCATAATTGAAAGCCATTGGTAAGTGTGAGAAAATTGTTTACACCAAGAAATTTGTTTTATGGCACTTTTTCAGCCAAAATGAAGTGTTGTCATCCTTTTCTCATGGAAAACAATTCACATGTTCATCACGGCTTTATGTTATGGCTACAACCTTCTAATCCACAGTTAAGCTTTACCTGTATTCCTCTTGACCAGCTGTGTCTAAGATATCCAGCAAACAGGTCTCTCCATCTATCACCACTTGCTTTCTATATGAATCCTCTATAAAAGAAAGAAATCACATTACTGAGAAAAATAAGTCAACTAAATATTTTTGTGTTACCTTGTAAAACATGATTTCATCAGGTGTGACAGCATTGCTACTGTTATTGTGCTAGCTGTGACATATATAGTAGTCAGCACCAAGGATGACATGATGAGGACATGGTGAACAGGGCCTGCTCATATTGTGGTCGTTTTTCAGAATTAATTTCCTGTCTTATTCCAATAAAGCATGTTTCATATGCTACATGGGGATGTTTTAACTAGACTGTATGGATCATTTATTCCGTAACTCATCAATAGTGAAAAATCATCCATATCAAAAATGATTGACCTTCTATCTTTTTGTGCAGCCTATCACATACAATTAGGGACTTTCATTAAAATTTGGTAGATAATATATCAAAGCAGTCCATCTGGGCCTTGTGGTTGTCACTGAGGTGCACTTCCAATCAAGTTATGAAAGCTTAACTTACCACATACCACCTCAGCAGACTGTGATTAAGAATTCCAATGACTAGAGGATTTTCACTGTTAGAAGCTATAATCATACAGTCTGCTGAGATAGTCCACAGAGTTAACTTAAGTAGAAATGTGGCCTCTTGACTCTAATGCATCTTTCATGTTTTCTATTGGTGCACAATTACATTCATAGTCTCATCAAAAAACTGTAATGTGAGAAAATGGCGCATGTATAAAGATGGCCGCACCATGGTAACAAAAGTTACTTCAGCTGTATTTGCTTTGTACTGGTCAAGAGACTAGATGTATTAAATGTAATGGTTGGGACTGGCAATAAATCAGCATCACTTGAAATCAAAGACTGTGTCTCTTATCTAAAAAAACTGACAACAATACTTGCTCCCACTCTGGAATTTAAAACTAATGGCTGCAATGTGCATTTTCCTCCAGGTTAATGCTTCATACATTGAAACCTTGTCACAAAATCCACTGCGCCATCCCCTTCCATTTTTGTAACTCTGATTTAACCCCAAGGCTTAATTTCTAAACCAAAAATGATTTTAATACTGACATATTTCTGAGAAATGATAAGGATATATTGGAAACCTTACTAAAATCAACTAGAATCTAATCACTTATATACAGATGAAATCTTGTGGGAGAATGACAGATGGGTATGGAAATTGTTCAACTCAATCTCAATTACAGCTTGATGCAAGATATGCTATAAATATTCTGAATAATATGCTTGAAGTCTTTTAGTTTTTTTTTTTTTTTGAAAATCTATTGACTGGTTATTTTTACTGGAAGACAGATGTAGCAAGCAAGACCCTAGTGTGATCTTTTCTCCCTCTTCAAAAAACATTCTGAACTTTTTCAAAACCATAATTTAAAAGTACAAATTTAGGACAGACATTCCAAATAAATGATATACAGAAAGCAAAACATCTTATATGCAGGAAAACTGAATGCACAGAAATGTAGCCAATCTCATATGTCTGTATTTTCATACCTTCAGGTACAGAAGCTGACTGAATTCATCTGTTCTTTTTGTGGTTTTTCTATCTTACCAATGCGTTGTTACTTAAAGACTGGGTGATAGGGGAAGGGTGGGTTTATAATGTTCATCAGTTCTTTTGTGTTTTTTGTATCTTACCAATATGTTGTTACTTAAAGACTGGGTGATGCAGGCCTCATAAACGGATTAGGCATTTCCTAGCACGAGCCTTAGATTCCCGAGCGCAAACGCCGATATTAACGAGCCCCACCTCAAGCACAACATTAAGTTAACGAGCACTAACTTAGCATTTCTAAGCACTAGCCGTTGATCCGCTTATCTACCCGTTAGGTATGTTTCATATGAGCCGAAGGTTGTCGAGAACGCACTGCTGCTGTATGAATATGCGGTATGGATAGTGGAATATACTAATGCAGTAGTTTGGTTTGTTTTGAGATTTTTTTATATATTCATCATTTATTTTACTCAAATTAAATCTCTGAAAGTTCCACCGTTATGTCGCTTGTATCTTCCGCCATCTTGAAAATAGTCCTGAGTTGATAAAAAGAACCCGTATGTAAGCACCTGGGGGCCCTGATGGAAGCTGGACAAATTGATAGTGCTTAGAAACGCTAAGTTTGTGCTCGGTAACTTTATGTTGTGCTTGTTAATCTGAGGTGGGGCTTGTTAATATTGGTGTTTGCGTTAAGGAATCTGAGTATCGTGCTCGGAAACGGCAATTATTGTTTATGAGGTCTGGTGATGGGGAAGGGTGGGTTTATTATGACTTCAAAATTATTCATCCAAACTTAAATGTCACTTATTTAAAACATTCAAACTTTGTTCTAGTTGGAAGATATTTATCCAGATTCCAGAACATTCACAAAAATGTAAAATGGTAAAAGAGAGTAATATAAGTTCTGGGTTGGGATTACTTTACAGTATTTTAATTACATGAGTAGGGTGATGTTGGCATCGAGTTTAAAAAAATCATCAAAGTGCCATCAATGCCATCCTTGCCTTCCTTACCTTTCATAGAATATTTCACACAGTAATATTTGCTGCCTATACATTTAATGTCTCATGGCATTTTAGCATAGAAAACTAAATTGATCATCAAATTCTGCATCCTCTTTATAGGAAAAGGATTTCAGTTAGGAAAGGGGTATCAATATGGATGAAGAAATTATCTAATTAGTCATCTAAATTGAGGTCCATAATCATAACTATCATCTATTATGAATCTCATCCATGACATTTTCCCAACAAGACTGTTTTAATTCATCATGGTCTTTAAGTACTATACATTTACTAAAACAGTCCTATATTGATTACACTGCAAATGTTTATTTATGACAGGTGGTGGGTGCTAAATACGACCAAACACACAATACTTACCTATTGTAGGGTCATATTCCTCCACAAAGCTGAAATAGGAAAACAGAAAATGAGTTTGGCATTCAATTCATTACTGTCTTGTTCACACAGTCTATTGATAATGGATTAAAAATGTGATGATATCTAAAATAAGGACAGACAATAACCAACTAAAAACTAGAAATAATCTATATGCAACTAAATTGATCGCGACTTAAAACATCCCAGAAATGCAGGCCAAACCTTCTCCCGAATGATTTCAATGTTTATATGATTATTGTATTTGTAACATCAAACCAATCAATTCACCATAAATAACACCATAATTTCATTTAATTCAAAAGAAGATCTCAATAATTGCCCATCACATCTCATCCTACTTTGTACCTCATTCAAACACAAAACAGTCTTATCTGTAGTTTACAGCATCAATTATGTAGTTAGCTGCAGCAGAATTATTACATTCCACCCAAATGATCAATGCATCTTCTTTGTATATACTCATCGAACAATTATCGTTGAAGTGCCTGTACATCATGCATTTGTCAAAGTCAATATGTAATTCAACACAAATGTCTTCTTCCAGCTTTTTAAAAGCAACTGCACTTTTTGTTTAGGAGAGTGGTACCTTTACGTTTTGTTTAAAATGTCTAAGAAAAGTAGCGCCAACTGAGGAGGTTAATAACTGAAATGATATAAACTCCAAAAAATTTAATGCTCTGCCAGAGTATCATACTGATACTGTCACCTTGAATTATCAATTCGTCTTTCAGGGCCACAAAGCAACAGCAATCTGTCACTGACACGAAACATATGGATTTACTTCATTAAAAAAAAAAATTGATGTCAGATGAACACACTTGGAAACAGCATTTGGTAAGGTGACAAGTACGCATTATGTTAGTGATGCCGAAAACATTTTATCCAGGCATGCCAGGCCATTTCAATCTTGGAGGCCTAGAGTGCCCAAATGTAATTAACCTGCACGTAGTTAGTTATCAAGGCTGTTGATGGGAATGTCATATTTTTTGCATGAAAATTATAAAATGTGACTATTACTGGCAATCAATCTAAAAAGTGCACAGAAAATATGCAGTTTGATACTATCACAATCTGGAAAGGCTTAATTTTGTGCACAGATGTATAAGAATGAATGAAAATGATTAATGATCTGTGACAAACCTTCTCTGTAGGTTAAGTTGCTTAATGCCATGAATATTTTCTCATCTTATTGGCAGATAAAATGAGTCAATAGATAAAATAAATCAGTTAATTTTTTGGGCTTCCATAAATCACTTGGCATTGAAAGTAACATGGCCTGTTATTGGTGAAGACATCAATATTGCAAAAATGAAAATTATGTACTTTAGTACAATCTGAAACAAGGCGCAGGGTGAAATGAGCCATCAGGTTTTATTGCCAGAAATTACCTGGATATAAGTATTAAACCATTGATCATGCCTAGGGTGTTATAAAATAAAATAGTGTCTTTATATTGGAACTTAGATCAAGTACCCAGTCTGCAAGTAGATACCATTGCCCATTAAGAGAAATTACTTTCCTGTGGACTTGTAACTACAAGCATATTGACAGGGTTTCTAGACAAGGGTTGAAACAAAGTATTTCAATTTATTTTATTCACATTATATTACAGTGGTGTTCAGTTGCTGTTTTTTACTTTAATGTTCATAAATTTATCTCACACAGCACTTCTTTAGTTAAAAGACTTGGTCCACTGAAACAGAGCAAGACCACAGAAAATATATATGAATGCAAAACTTACTTTATGTAACTATATTTCACTCAAATGATAACTATACATGAAATGTCACATGGAATGATACTTACTGGTTCTGTATCAGCTGTATAGTTAGTGCACTCTTCCCTACACCTCCAGCTAAAATGAAAAAGAAATATTATTTTGGAAGCAGGGAACATTTAATTGAGCCAGAAACTTAACAACTTTGTTGTCAAACAACAAGGCTGCACTCTATTTCTTTTACCCAATCTTTCAGATTTGAAGTAATGATCAGTAATAAATAATGTTACATGATCTCAAATTCTGATGCTCAAGGACTGGTCAACAGGCAGAGGGTGTGGTCAATTGTTATTGCGAGTTGACCTCCTACTCAACTCACTATGCCTTTAGATGTCCATGTATATGACATGAGCCAGATAACTCATTGATAAGTTCCCAATGTGTATAAATTAATTTTCAATTATCTAAAAAGTTGTAATACATAAATATATTAATCACAACTATACAAGACACAATACGAAAGTTTAGAGCAGTCAAGTTTTGCCTTGGTTAATGTTTTAATCTGAGCCCTGCCCAGAATGATCAATCATATCTCTAGATATCAGGACATCCAGTCATTATTCATATTTTTCCTAGATTAGCCCATCTTTCTTTTGTTCACATTTTTTGAATGCAAAAATCAGCAAACTCTATGTGTACATGTACAAAAATCTTAATATCGAGCACCTAGCATCTGCTGCAGATATTAACAGACACATATGATTATGTATCTCAACTCGTTCACTTTTGCTCTCATGAATCATATTCACCGAGCTGCCTAATGCTGAATTAATCTCGGAGTGCCTGGATAACATCTAGCACTAGATGGCACTACTGCACAAGCCAAGACTAAACATCTTTATATGCACAAATTGTTCTTTTAAAAAATACCAATGGTCTTCCCCATAAATTTGCTTCAGTCAATATTTTTCTCTTTTTTTTTACCAACACATATGGGCAATTGTATCACTGATATACCACAAAACGTTTCAGTCTTAAAGCTATGCATCACATGCATCAGGACTGTTTTTCAAAATAATCATGAGGAAATCATCATACTCCGCATATATAAACTATTATACTAGTATTCAGAACAAATTTTGAAAGAGAAGTGTACACAATAGCACAACTGCCAAAATGTGACATGTATAATAGAGCAAAATTTATAATAGGGGTGTATGATTTAAAAATACAAAGGGGTAGATATTAAAAACCAAAATTGGTGCCTCCAGAACACTAAAAAAATTTGCATACATATTCATAAGCAGTTGAAAATAAAATGCATTTCTTGCTAAAATGCCATCTGAACTTCTAAAACTTAACAGAAACTGCAATTAAACTATTTTTGTAATTTCTTTTAAAATCACGCCTTTAGGACAATGAAGAATGTGATTCCTTATGGCAAAATATGCAGGAATAATTATAAAGAGAAAGAACATCCTAAACCAACCGCCACGTAGTTATCCAAAGTTATTGATTAGCGATATCTATCGATATAAACCTATTTTGAAAAGTGTTAAATATTGTAGTTTTGGTAATGTTTATACCTTTAGGTTCTAGAGATTGTTAAATGTACTTGTACTAAAAAATAAATAAAAAATAATATCTATGCTAGTATGAATAACAGATCTGCCATGCTCAGACTTGTCAAAAGCACTCGGATCTCACTTCATAATGCAATACCGTTTCCAATATCTGACACTTAAAGGTACACTTGAACAAAGCATCAATGGAGCATGAATTCCCAGTGAGGCATGTAAACCACTTTTATTAGTTTCTTATGTGACTCAAATAAAGTCGACATGCCAAAGGGTACACCGAATTAATCACTCAATCAACTATAAAAGAGATTCAAACTGCACCTTCAAATTTTTGATCGTAAACTTGACATACATGTCTGACCTAGTTATCTGCCCTGCTCACAGAAAGCAAGCAAAAAAAAAATCCATTCAAATGTCATTTTTTCTAGTAATATGAAACGTCTTTTGGCATTCCTCTCAGTTATACTATTTCAAACTATATGGTGGTATTTGGCCAGCTTTTGTGGCAAAAAATTGACTTCAAATGCATGTTTAAACTTATTAAGCACACAAGCCGCCAATGTGTGCCAATAGGGACATCTTCCTCACAACAGCTATCACCAATTTCCCTAAAGATGCATACTCAAACCTCAAAGCAGAACTCATTCACTCTGAACTTAAGGGGAAAACCTGAATAACAACAGCACTTAGAAGGCAACTTAGGGCTAGTTCAGTAATGTTGCATCAATGCGACTTGCGCTTTTAAACTGATAAATTTCTGAAAAGTTGAATGTGACATTAACACTGGATCAACACATGTATTAAAACTACACAGCACTCCCAGACCTGGTCTCTCATATAACACTAGCAAGGAAGATTTTTATCAGAATTTGAAATGATAAGCTTTATTTCATATTAAGAAAATAAAATTACAAAATATTTTATCATTTCTTTAATAATATAATGATTTATTTCGAAAAGCTTCAGTAGTAATTATAAATACAAAGCATACTATGAAGAAAACCCTTTTGATGGCCTTTCTTTAAATGAAGTTTTGTATAAATTTTAAGTCTCGAAAACAACCAAGTCATCTGCATATCTAGTTGCTGTTTGAAATGAGGCCTAAACATTTTATGCTCATTGATTAATTATGAACACCATTGAACTGAAACCTAAATAGAGTCACCACTTGGGTGATTAAGTGTCCACAAGGAAAAAAGGAATAATCTGATCTTGCTTAGGCAATATAGAGGACTATATGAAATCTCTGAGAATGCAAAAAGGCAACATTGCTTTCCAGTTTGCAGTAACAAGAAATGTGCACAGATCAAGGTCTGGTTCTAGAAACACAGATGGACTCAGGTGACAACAATATGTACAGCTTTACTGTGTCTGTACATAATAAGATAAGATCTATTTTCAAATGTGACCCTTACTAATTACACAAACAAACAAACAAACAAACAAACAAACAAACAAAGTATGGCAGTTCAATTTTCAAAAACTGAATTTAAGGCACCATTTTTGAACCTGTTATGTCTCTTTCTTTGTTCTTTTTAAATTTTACACTGTATGAAAATTGCTATAAATTTATTTTAACAATATCATGAATGATATTAATATGGTTTCTGGCAGTGAACACTTGGGATTGGATGTCATGGGATGTATCAGAAAATACAGCTTTTCAGCCTCTCAGGCATACCATAGGGCAGTGCTTTGAATTTTCCTTGAATTACAGTAAATATTTTTAAAGATTGGCAAGTTTTTTCCCCACCTAATATAAGCAAAGACAAACATACATATCCAGTCCCAAAAACCAACCTAGCCATACTTCACCAAAACCACATAGTCACTATCTTTACAAACACGAGGATGCTGTGAACCTTCAAAGTCATATCAGCTAGGCCATAAGCACAATAATAAGAGGCAACATGCAACTCGCCTACTTTTTTCTTTGCTAATTTGAGATCTATTCTTATGTACATTGCAATCCAGTTCTCTTTCTGATTGCCACTGCTTTATGTACCAGCTGCTAATACTGCGCTCTAAGCTGTATGGGTCTTTATTTTGACTTTTATTTAGTTGACATGCACACATTCTATATCCTTGAATTTATTAAATAAGTTCAATCTGATGAAATCTTAATTGAAAATATTATGGCTGGTGGAGAGAAAACTTTATTAAAAAATTTTTAATGATCCCTTATTAAAAAACAGTTTAATAAAGATGCTATAAAATAAACTACTAGTAAGCCATTAAATCCGGGCATTGGTAAAAATGGTTGTCAAAAATACTAGAAAAGCAAGAACACCACTCATACTTGGTGTTTCTTGAAGGGAGTCTCAAAGATTATTCAACATTTTATACCAAGCCATGCATTCTCCTCCTTCTTATTCCTTTGATCTTTTTTTAAAACAACAAGTGCCAAACCCTTTTGATCATAGTCTTAAAAACTGAAACTGGTTGAAGGTGCACTTATAATACAATGTTACTTTTCCCTTAAAACACACAAAAAATGGTAACAACATGAAAGTTTGTGGTCACCAATATCGAACAAAATATCTCTGAAATAAATATAAATTTATCTTTACCACTGTTGTCATTTGAGACTGAGACAATTTGATATTAAAGGTATTTCCACATTTTTAAAACTCCAAGTAGTTTAAATAATTATTTTTTCATTTTTCTAACAAGTTTTTGAAGTAAATAATGATTAATCAGTGACATTGTTTTCAAGAAAAATTGCCATGCCTAGCTGCACACATATCCTACACATATCTCAACCAATTTTCATATCACTTGCAGTGATACCTATGAATGAATTAACAAACACTTTGAAATACTTCCAAAACTTTAATATACAATGTTATGCATACCTAAACAGTGGTTGTCTGATAAACCCCACTTATAACTATCAAATGCTAGCATTAGCCATCAATTACAACTTGATTTATAAATAAATGATGCTACTATTCTTATCAAGTTCAAGCAAAATCACGGTAAAATCTATTTTTGTTATGGTATAAAGGCCATTCAAGCATAAAATATAATATGACATGCCAGTTAATTCTTCAGAGGATTTGCCAAGTAGGGAAAGGTAGAACAGGGTTGTATTCATAAGTCGTGTATATTCAAAAGCAGGCTTTTTGTCAATGTGTGTTCACTTTGATCTCTTCCACTGGGTATATGTCAGTCATTGATGAATCAGAAGCCAAAGTGCTTGTTTATTTGAATAAACCCTTGTTAAAAAGCACAACTTCTAAGTGTGTCTTAATATTATTTTTCTCTCAGGGTAAGATGTAAGAGACAGAGTGATACATGCGGTGAATGCCTGGCTACAAACTAATTAGAAATATGATAACAGCATTTTGTATGAAAAGGTTGGTTTGTTCTACAAGATTTTGCACAAATACCCACTGTTCAGGGACCTGACTCTAAGAAAATTATCAAATATTCCTAAATTAAACTTGATGACCAAGAGCAGGCATATTAGAGTTTGGAATGGGAACTCTGTGGCACTGCTTTACTATATATTATGTTGTTAAACACAATATCATAACAATCAATCATATGCTGAATTAAAAAAAAAATCAACTGTATGACTAAAAATGGGTTTATATTTGGTGATTGAATGCAAACAGCCATATTTACCTTAAATTATACCTGACAAACAGATACCCACACTTACCTGCAAAAGGTACGAATTAGCTGTTTATCATCATTAAAGTAGGAAGATACATATTCAGGTACACCAAAGTAAACAGGAGTTACCGACTTAAAAGCACTGACAGTTTAATACTAGTATTTGTCTACTGCTGTTTGAATGCAATGACAATTACCTTATAAAACAACAACAAACACTTGTTTCATGATTTATCTCTGCTGAAGGTGTACAAACTTTTTCT
Organism: Lingula anatina; assembly: GCF_001039355.2. The sequence goes on from NW_019773748.1 coordinate 220,320, forward strand.
TTCTTTTTTGATTTAGTGATGTTTGCTTTGTAATGACATAAATAGAAATATTATAGTTATGTGTTTGTCAAATAAGTAAGCTTCCTCAATAAACTGACCATAAATGACACGAAGGCCTGTCTTTCTGCAAGTCTCTTTTTTTTCCAAAAATAAAAAGAGGTATACCTGAAAACATGACTTTCTTACTTAAAATGCCTTATCTAAACTACTAGTGCTGATTTCTAACTGTACCCTGTAAATATCACCTTCTTCCAACTTATCAAACTGGTTCATTTATGGTTGGTCTACCAGGACACACGGTTATTTGACATGGTGGATGAAGATAATATTTACAATTTTTTATCACATTAAACCAATGTAGACTTTATGTCACCCTCGACATGTGACTTCCAGCTTGATAAAACTGATAATCAGACAAGCCGATAACCTATTATAAGTACAAGAGGAAATAATACTGGCATCAACATGCACATGTGCAGTAAGCTACTGCCAGTGTCTGATTACAATGATTACACCAAACATAACATATCACTTGGAATGTGTTGGAAAAAATCATATAATAAAAAATCCAATCATGTAATTATTACTTGAAATGTTTCATTAAATGGTGTATACTAGTAGCTATGTCATGTACAGGTTCTGTTTGATTACAACTGAAGCCCATTGTTATACAAATTGGTTTATGCTGTTAAGTTCAAATGTAACACCTTGATCCTACTGGCTAATGAAACAATTATATTTCCTATCAAAGATATAAAATTCCCCAAGTATCAAAAAATATATTTTGAACAACATCTACAGCACATGAAATTAATAATAATACAATCAATGATGCTGTTATTATTGGAGCTGAATTTCACTTATTAATACCTCCATCAAGGAAGTAATGTTTTGCTTACCATTTATGGCGTTAGTTAGTTTTTCTGTTAACAACATCACACATTCATGGATGGATTTTGATGAAATTTTCAGGATAGGTCACAAATGGACAAGGGAAGAAATGATAAGATTGTGGGGGTGATACAGATTACCACTTAGAGGGCAATCAGAACAAGTTGAACTGCGGACTAACAGACCCACGGACTAAATATGGCTGACTGATTTAAAAACAGGGCTGATTAATTCCATGATGGCCTCCCGCTTCTACACCCACCATCACTGCAGGGGCCTTGCAATTTAACCTCGGAGCTAAAATTTAATCTTTTAAATGCCATGTGTGGAGGCAGGGAGACCATCAGAGGATTAAGCGGCCCTGCTTTTAAGATCAGTCAGCCATATTTAGTCGGTGGATCAGTTAGTCCACGGATCATCTGTTCTGAATGCACTCTTTTACTTATTCATTTCAGTAAAATTTGATAGGGTTTGTTTGCACCTATCTCCTCTATTTGTCCTGTCACACGTGAGCCACTACCTCTGCCCATCCTGTAACACATGCGCTGCATCAAATCTACAAAAGCATATTGACTTAGACTGCATTCCCACAGATTTCAGATCGATCTATCCCCTTGGGGAGTCTCAACTTAGATGGTTAAATGTCTATCCTGCCTACTAAAAGCTGTAAGGGGGTAATTAACTTTCGTGCGCGCACGGCTGACAACAATTTAGCGTGAACCCCCAGGGAGTTAGGTCGATCCAGATGGATCAATCTAAACCTGTGGGAACCCAGTCTTATTTTAAAGGTATGTTTTAAATGTCCTGATTGGCACAGGGTTGAGGTGGCCAAGCAGTGCAAGGTAGAGTCCCACTATCTGAACATTTTAATTTTTCTTTTTAAATTAAAAAGAGGAAAATCTAATCCTGATTCTATATCTATTATTTGTTTAATAATTAATCAATAATAATGCAAATTGAATTGCTTTGGGGGATGTCTACACTCTTTGAATAGAAAAGAAATGTGAGAAAGACTAAAATTCAATGATGTAATTCAAAGAGCAAGGTACATACCTTATGACTAAAATTTTATCCACACATCAGTAAATAGCTATCTTTTCTAGCACTTAAAATGAAGTTGTTGTTTTTAGAAGTTATTGTTTATTCATATAATCTCTGGATTGATCCACATTTTCCCACAAGTCCTTCAGTATCAGGGGTAGTAAACTTAGAGAGTAGGAGAAAATCAACCCTTTTCCATCCCTGTTGAGTAGTCTTAATTCCTCCTGAAACACTTAACTGTAAGCTGGTGTGGCAGAAATGGTAGTCCTTGGATTGAAAATATGGGGTCCCATATGATTAGTCATATGATTACAACAGGTTAAGGTGAGTTGGGATATTGGAGTTAGTATATGGGACGAATGCTGCCTGTACACAGAAATGGGGAATGGACTATGGTTCCACCAGCCTACCATCCTTGTTACCCCAGTAGCATTTCCATGTTTATCAGCAAAGTTTTGTTTAGGATATGTGTGATCCAGTGAATACATCCCAATTTCCAAGTGCTGATAGCTGACCTTGTATTTTTCCTTGTTTTCAGTAGTTCAAAATGCTACAAATAATTTTTTTCATAGTCTACCAAAACACGCTTTTCCCTTCCATCTATTTCACATTTGTCTGACTTGCAAATTTATTCATCAGTCTTAAAATGAGCAAATGCTTTGTGGTTCTTCATTGGAAATAAAAAGATGGAAATTTATTGAGGGAAAGGATGCAATCAAAATAACATGAGTAGCCCTTGTGTTAATGTCTTTCAAATTGTGCGAGAGGCAGCTAGGGCAAGGTCCTGAAGGGCCAAGTTAAAAGAACACAGGTACACATCTATTCTGTTGTTTTGAAATTTGCCAACTATCTGATAAACTATTCCAAATGAGTAATGGACCTTGCTGATTTAACTTTTAAGAGTTACAACTGCAACACAATCTATTAATTTTTTGAATCACATAGGGTTGGTTTTGGAAGTAGTATGTTGCAAACCTTTGGGTGAGCAGTCATCATACTTCAAGACGAAATTTCCCACAAGTGAATTTAGAGAAGAAATAAACATACTTACCACCAACGACTACGAGTTTGTATTCCGTCATGGTGTTTGAATGAGAGTGATTTTATTTTAGGCGACAGTCACAAATTTTAAGAGATATCGAATCGTCCAGTTATAAAATTCAACTTCCAAACGTCTATCATCGAGTGATCCACCTTGCCCAGCCTGAGTACAGGATGAAGGCATCCGGGTTAGCTCAATAATAGTGTATTTTAGCCGCTGCAACTAAACTTTATCCTTTAAATGAAACGTGATTGCAATTGACGCCCATAACACGACTTGCTCTGTATCAGACGGCAGGGGGCTCGAAAGTAGCATGGAGTGGGGGTTGGAAATAAAATGTACAAAATGTGAGAACCATACATTTTTTTAGAATGGTAGAGTTTGTTATGTACAACCATATATTTTATGCGCACCTTACTAGTTTAGAACTTGCATTCTACTGATTTTTTAAATATATTTCTTAAGATTATTATCCTTACGGGTTTCTGTTAAAACAGGTGCCCGTAACCCACAACAAAGATTGGAGAACTGGTTGCGATTCTTTTAGCATTAACAAGCAATATTTTAAAAATACAAACTATGAATCATGAATATCAATCAAAGTTTAAAAAATCATATCTTCACTATCTGCATAAACAACAAAAGTTTATAAATACACCTTCTTTTCTTTATGGTTAACTGACCTTGACCTTGATAAAAGAGGTCAAAGTGAACAACAAACAAGGAGCGCTAGGAGCGTGAGTGATGGCAACTCCTAATTACTCGACGGTAATGACACTGTTTTTTGATTCTAATGTTTTTGGTGAACTGCATAAACTGTTGTGTCATATCAGTGCATGTCTTTGTTAATTTGAGCATTTGCTGTGCCAGACAGCATACCGGTAGACCGCGCAGGCAGTCTCAGCTAGGAGGGACAGGGTCGAAAGTCCACAGTTTACAGTAAACTGACCAGAAAGTTGAAGAAGAGAATGACAATTTTATATCAATATGTCAATGAGTTCAGATATAAAATCTTGTCAAATAGAACAATTTTAAACTTATTCTTTATTCAATTAAGCATATAAGTTACAAGCTTTTGTTAATGATCTCTTATTTATTTTGCCTCAGTTATCTGCCTTTCATATGCTAAGGTAAGGCCTCATAGCACTCTGTGTTAGAAATTGTTTTGCCTGTATGTGGCATCACTTTCAAGTGACATGCATAAGTGCTAAAACTACTGCATAGCTGTAATAAATAGAGTTAAATGTTGTCAAATTGGTTTGTGTACCAATACAATTACTTAATTATTTTTCAAAGTGCTAACTAGGAAACAGTAGTTACCCCATTGTATAGAAGAGGCTTTACCTCTGGTAAGAACCTTGCATGTTAGACCCAAAACTGATGCAAATATTTACTTTGTTAACATTTATTGAATTTGAGGTCAAAAACTAGGACTTAAGCTTTTTATTACAAAGATGTCACTCTTGAGTAGACTGCTGAGGCAGACTTTGCTAAGAGTGCCTGAGAATTGAAAACTGAAACAATTATTTCCTCAGTTTAGAATTATTGAATTTGAGGCAAAAAAAACTACGATGTCTTCTACATATCATATCAGCAGGTAATGTTTAGTATATTGTCATGCATGCTAAGGCTCAACAGGTCATAGATAAATTTATTCATATTATTTAGCTTGTTATTATAAAGATGACACTGTTGTTTGATTTAAATGCTTTGGTGAACTGCATAATTGTTGTGTCATATCAATGCATGTCTTTGTTAATTTGAGCATTTACTGTGATAGACAGCATACAGGTAGACTGCTGAGTCAGATGCAGCTAAGAGTGACTGCAAATTGAAAGCTGAGTCCATTATTTAGTTTGTTTACTTTTATTGAATTTGAGGTCAAAAACTAGGACATTATCCATGTCATGTGTACTAAGGCTGTGAAGATCATTGATATTCCATGTATTCATATCATTTAGCTTGATAATATAAAGATGCATTTGAACTGAGTTGACATGTCTTTATCACTAAAAATGCATCCAAATGCCACCATATAGTTTAAAAAAGTATAAATTAAAGAAATATCAAGGGTATCATTTTATATTTCTCAAAGTGATATTTGAACATATTTTCTGCTATCTTTTTGTACTATATATTACCCTTGGTCATTTGAATAATTATGCTACTGTGTACACAGAAGTAATATGCCATACATTGTCATTGGCAGACAACTCTTCATATTATACTGAACAAAAATATAAACAAACGAAACTAAAATGGTCAGTTGAAATGGATAATCATGAAATATGCCCAGGTTGATGGTTTATTTGTGAACTGATGGATTTGATTTGATCAAGTATAGTGGTCTGGTTTCACTTGGCCGCTCGCCGTGAATATACTCAAAGGTTCAGTTTTTACACCCATAAGACCAATGGAGCATGACGGAGTGGAGGTCAATCTGCAGGACCAATACACAGACACTCTCTACAATCGAGGCAATAAAAGGACACACCAAAATGTGCATTTCTGTCACTTCAACATGCCACAGATGTCTGGAATCATGAGGGAGCATGCCATCGGCATGCTTAATGCTGGCTTGTCGGTAACAGAAGTTGCAGCATGCCTGAATGTGCATCATTCCACTGTCAGCCGTCTGGGAACACGCTTCAGAGACACTGGTAGCACTAGGAACCATCCTCATGCACCATGTCGCCCATCAAACACCTGTGGAATGTTCTGGATCAGCGTTTTTAGCCATCATGTTCTAGCTCTCGAAAATGTTCGCTAACTGCGAGTAGCACTCCAGGAGGAATGGGACAATATCCCTCAGGCCTCTATTGACGACTTAGTGATGTCCATGCACCGCAGGTGTACTGCTCTGCGCAAAGTTAATGGTGTCTGTGAACTCAGGATGTTGACCCCCATGGTGTATTTGATGCCCTAACTCTTGAACTATGCATTCAAACTTCCCCTAATGCTCTCAAAGTGATGTCTATTTGTCGAGAAAAATATGCTGTTATTTTTGGCTATATACTCTAGTTCCATATATGAAAATAAATCTACATATTCTTTCGTGCGTTTATATTTCTGTTCAGTATAGATTCAAAATTCTACAATAAATACATTGTAAACAATACACAGAAATGTAAAAAGTTCTATTTCACCAATAAAGCGGTGGTCATAGCACTTATCCTGAAATCTTAAGAGATTATTACAAAAAAATACAAAAAAAAGCAAATAACTTTGAACTTTGAATGTTGGATTCCACAGCCTTTGGAAAATATGGGAAGATGGGCTTTTCTTCCAGGAACATTCATTTTATGGCTCTTTCCCTCCAAAATGAAGAGTTGTTATCCCTTTACAACCAGAAATTTGAGGAGGGTGCAGTATTAATTTTTTAAATTTTATTGATTGAAAGATTAATTTGATTAATTTTTTTGGCATGTGGACTTAATTTGAGTTGTGTAAGATACTGATAGTAGTGGTTTATGTGCCTTATAGGGAATCTGTACTTACTTCATATATATCTTTAACTGTGAATATCTTTATAATTTTAGCTTACAGAAGTAAGCTGTAGTATCAGTAGGAAGACATCGACAATGCCGTAATTGATATTGATTGGTAATTATTTGCTGAGCCTGTTACATGTATGAAATCTCTGTTTTACAGGCTCATTGCTTGCATATAAACTGTTATAACTTAGTGTCTTTTCATATTTTGCTAGTTTGTTCATAGCTAGGAAAGCTTTTGACTGCATTAGTAGTTGCATTGTTTTTTAGTGAGATAAAACTTATGTCATTCAGTTATTCATTTACAGCTTGTTGCAAGTGTGAGAAAAACATTTAATTCCGGAAAAACAAAATCTGTTGAATGGCGACGGAAACAGATACAAAATGTAATTCAACTCATTGAAGATAAGAAAGATGAAATTTGTCAGGTTGTCAAAAAAGATATGCGCAAGGTAAGTGATTTAGTTATTACTTAAACATTCATAGAGTAATATCAGTTTAAAAAATTTTCTGGATTTCTCTTGATTTGTATTTTTTTATTTATGTGATACAATGTTGTCTTACAATATGCTGTTCAAGGATTATAGCCTAAAAACAATCTAGAATAACATGATAACTTTAATGATGATGTTGAAATTAAGCTTGAAAATGTACACATAACTATTACTTTAAAAGGCAATGTAATTATTATTTTCTCTTTGTTTCAGTCTGAATTTGAAGCAATCCTGAATGAAGTTACCCTGACAAAGAATGAGGGATACTATGCACTGAATAACCTAGACAGCTGGGTAAAACCAGAGAAGGTAAGTGATGTACTGGCAGAACAAGACATTTTGAAGTGAAGATGTTACAGTCTTTCAAAGTTTTCACACATATTAGGTTTTGGGTGAATCTCCTCCAGCAAGGGCATTTGTGAATTGACACTTGTTCTCTATTCTTTATTTAGGTGAAGAAGGATTTATTGAACATGTCAAATGATTGTTTTATCAAGAGGGAACCATATGGTGTGGTACTTATTGTCAGCCCATGGAACTATCCTGTGCAGCTTGCATTGGCACCCCTCATTGGAGCTCTGGCTGCAGGTAACAAAAACACATTGAACTCCATGTGGTTGCTGCATCTAACACAATTGATACAAGGATTATGAGAAAGAAAAAATTATAAATGACTTACTAAAAAGCAGTTCGTGTTAAGGAAAAAGTACTACAAGATATGGCAGCAAGTTATGTATTTGCTTGATATAAATTATTTATAATTATTACATACAAGCACACATTAGGGGTAACACCAAGGTGGCAGCACATTTTTTACTCAGACTTTTGCCTAGACATTTTCCTTTTCAGGTAACTGTGTTATTATCAAGCCTTCTGAAATGACTGAAGCCACAGCAGAATTTCTAGAAAGAACCATTCCACAATATTTAGATCAGGTACATAATGTGCTAATTTTCTGTTGCCATTTATGAAGAGCAAAGCAAGTGTGGTGGGCACCAGCACCCCGTTGCACCAACAGGACTTAAATTTGTTCTGCTACAACTGTTTTAAACTGCAATGCCTGGCACCTGTGTGCCAGGTTTACTCTCACTGTTTAGGCCCTTTGCACTAAGATAAAACATGACCTTCTTAACTACGCCTGAGTAATGCCTTGTTGGATCACTTCCCAACAATACGTGGATTGTATAATTGGGCAAATGAGGAGCTTGTAGCTGCAGTTATAATAGCTAGAATGACAACATAAAAATACACGAAATGAGAATTTCAGCGACAGAGATTCGTAAGCTACATTATTCCATTTTGATTTAGAAATTAAAACAATAAATTATAATTATTTTGCTGTTGCCTTAGATATAGCACAATAAAGTTCAGAACCTATGTTTTATCATAAATGTATTATGAATCAAACTAATAATAATATTTTAAAATATTAAAAACCTTGAGTAAAATAAGTTGTAGGCGGTATGTAGTCCAACTAATATATTTGAAGAAAGTTGCATTTGTTTTTCCAATGTTTGAATACAGATATTGTTTTTTAAAATAAATATACAACAGTGGCAACATTTTCAAGATGTACTTATCTGTATTTGAATGCCATATAATATTGCTTAAATTAGGCAAGCTTACATCACATAGTTTTGAAATACAAAAGCCCTAATACATATGAGTATAGGAGTGTTGATATTCTAAACTTTCATCTCTATGTTTATATGTCATAAAATTTAGAATATATTTAGATTTATTTAAAATTAACTTATATTGTTATTTTTCATGAAATGGCAATTATATATTATAAATCTATTTCTTTGTTCAGGACTGCATAAAAGTAGTGACAGGGGGAGTACCAGAGATATCTTCACTTTTGAAGGAGAGGTTTGACTACATCTTTTACACTGGGAACACAATGGTTGGCAAGATCATGATGAAAGCTGCAGCAGAAAACCTTACACCAGTTACACTAGAACTTGGAGGGAAAAGGTATATCATATATCTCAAGGTCAAGTTGGGAATTTTGAAGTTACCACTACATTTTACTACCAATGCTGCATGTAATTATTTATTATGGTCAGTCTCATTTTGAGTTCACCCGATCAAGATGAAATAAGTACTAGCCTAGCCAGTGCAAGCGCATTGCAGCAGAGGTCTTTAACATTCAATACTATAACAAGTGAATGTTTTTAGTCATCCAGTTATCCAGCACAAGACCTTTCACTAGTCCATCCATGCCATTACCTAGTGAAAGGTTTCAGATTGAGACTGCTACGTTGGTCAGTTGCTAACATAAGTTCCAGTTTCAGAGTTATTCATAGTTTTTGCTCTACACTATTCTCTTGGCATTAATTAAGGATGCTGTTCTTTCTCCAACTTCATGAGGACAAAATGATTTTTTTCTGCACCTTACTGAACTGCATTACTTTTAAGGGTTGGTATGAGCATTTTCATACAAATGTAAGCAAGACAGCTATTCATTCTTTATGTTTAAATATATTAATTTTTCTGGGCATTTCTTTTAATACAACTTATTTTACAGCTAAAAATCCTTGGTGCAGTATTCACCCTCTTTTAATCAACTGCTTTCAGCTGGTGTACTCTAATGAGGCAGCCCCTGGCTCTCTGATCCTCTTTTTTCCTGTGGTTCTGGTCAAAGTATTTATGAAAGGGAAATTTATTGTCTTGGAAGCACTTCAGGTCCATATGCCCTTTTTTCCGTTTTTCCTCGTGCATTGGGTGTCCACACCAGAGTGATGTCATAGTGTTTATTTCATGGCCACATTACATTTTAGAAACTTTATATTTTAAATCATATTATGTCACCATTTGGTAAATATTGGTTAGATGAATCAGCTGTAACAATATTGCCTAAATCTGTAAATTAATGTATTTTTTTCATTAGAAAAACCTGTAATGAAGTTTTAAAGGATGTTTTCAGTTGTAATTTCATTTGTGGCTTCATCCCCTAGTTAAAGTTAAAATCAGTCTCAATTTAATTGCGTTCAAAGCTTCTAATAATTGTCTTTTAAGATTGAGTTAAATTGGCTTCAGTATCTCTTTCTATAAGAATCACTCTTAAATTGCACTTAATCTCATGTATATTTTATATAGAGAACAGTTTGTATTGTCATCAGATAAAGTTAGGTCAGTCGCACCAATATGTGGATTGTCCATGCTGTCTTAGGAAAATCTAGGTCTCTCCGCCTGAGAAATAAATATAGAGATCAGTCATTTAGTAGTTGAACTCTTGAAAACGTAATACCATCCATGTGCTACATTTGATAGTGCAGTCAACTTTTCTTTTGTTCAATTTTCAGTCCTGTGTATATTGACAGCAACTGTGATTTTGATGTAGCAGCAAAGAGAATTCTCTGGGGGAAGTTTGTCAATGCAGGGCAATCATGTATTGCCCCAGACTACATTCTTTGTACGGAGGAGGTCCAGGTTTGTCTTGATTTATTGATTGTAGTATACGTACTGGACTATTTAAAAATAAACCTAAGAAATTGAATTACAAACAATGTAATGATCCAAATTTTTGCTAAAATTTTACATGATTATTTTTACACTGTGTTAACTCAAGATGCACCTTTGTACCCTTTTGTTTTGTGAGAATGAAATGGGGTGATTCTGTATGCAAGTATTTCACATTTTAGAATTCTGTACTTAAAAATGTGTTATCAACTGGGAATAGTTTTGCATCATTTCATTGATAGCTGTGCATCTATTTCTCTTGAAATAACTTTTTTACGCAGTGTGAACTGGATATGCATTTTTCATAAATCATGAGAACATGATCTGCAAATGTTCTGATTGATTTTTTTATGATCATATTTTAGGCACGCTTTCTTGACAGCATGAAGAGAGCAATTCAGCAGTTTTTTGAAGAAAAGAACCCAAAGCAGTCTGACTACTATTGTAGGATTGTGAATATCAGACATTTTCAGTAAGATAATTTTTTCATACTTTAAATTTGTGAAATGTTACATTTTTGACAGTGGTTAGGTTCAGATAATAATAGAAGCTAATGTATGTATACAAATGAACTGGGAAGGGGATGCTTGCCTGTTTGTGTCTTAGACCTTTATCAATGAGTAATTTTTAATGCACGAGCAATACTGGCCCATAAACTACCATATATCATTTATTAGAACTCAAATGCATGAATGAATGTTTGCCTTCTTGAAAAATGGGTGATGACCAGAGGAAACTGCATTTCAATTGAAAATTTTGTTTTTCCCCCTTTTGAAAGTCGCCTGAAGAAGATGTTGAATGGGGCTCAAATTGCATTAGGTGGAGCCACTGATGAACAGGATTTGTTCATTGAACCTACGGTACTTGTAGATGTAAAACCTGGTGATGCTGTCATGCAGGAGGAGGTGAGCTATAGTAGCATAAAATATAGTTGTCTAAAATATAGTGGTCTTCAATAAGACCTTGATGGCTATTTTTTTATTAAAGATATAATCATTATGTTTGATGAAATATTTTGATGAATAACAGATAAAGCTTTAGAAGTATCCTGTATTACACTCAGACAGTGGTGATACTCAAAGAATATAACTAGGAAAAAGTATTTTTAGTGTTGAGGTTGCTAAATGGAATGCTTATGTGGGATTCCTCTTCTGATTTCCAAGCACTGTTTCAGTTTTGCTTGACATAAAGATGTAGAAAGTAAATAGTTTACTAAAACTTTCTAGATATTTGGTCCAATCCTACCTATTATAACAGTTAATGGTGTTGAGGAGGCTTTGGAAATGATTAATGAGGGGTAAGGATAATTAAGAATTTTTTTGTTTATATCAAATATTTTCACCTTAAATAGTAACCTGTTTCAGGTAAAAGAGGTTTCCTAAAGAAAGTTATGATTTTTTTGCAATTAGAATACTAAATTTGCCAAACTGTTTTATGTTTTGACCCAAATGCTTTTGACAGAAATCAAGATTATTTTTGTAAAAATGACTGGACCATATTTTTTCTTACTGCGACAATACATTTAACTATTGTATGATCTTCAACTTTTTACTTATCTTTCAGGGAAAAGCCCCTTGCGCTGTATGTCTTCTCTCATGACAAGAAACTTGCCAAACGAATCCTGGATTGCACAAGCAGTGGCAGTGCCTGTATCAATGATGTCATGGTTCAATTTGGACTAAATACTCTGCCATTTGGTGGTGTTGGTCACAGTGGTATGGGTGGTTACCATGGAAAACATTCATTTGAGACCTTCTCTCACAGACGCTCATGCCTCATGAAGGCGCTGAATATGGAATCTGTAAATGGGTAAGTAGTAAGAAATGTATAAGTGGTAAGCGTTCCTTGTAAGGGTTATATGGCTCATAATACTTAAACAATGGGAAAATATTTAAGGAATGTGAATTTTACTTGTCATCTTTGAATAGAACAGGAATTATATATGTATAGAATAGTCATTTTGTTCAGTGGATTTTAAGATGTTATCATAGACATTTCCTCTAATAAAATTGTCTTTGATACACTAAAGTTTGATATCTTCTTATATCCATCAATTGATATTAAAAGCAGTTATGTTCAAGGGTCACTATTTTAGAAATAGTTTGAAATACCGAACTCTTTTCTCCCCTTCATACTAGTCTGAGGTATCCACCATACCGTGAAGGACACTTAAAATATGCCCAGTGGGCAGTGAACAGAGGTCCAAGTTGGGCATATTCCTTGTTTTGAAGGTATATACAAAAATATCCTGTAATACTAACACATGCCATCAGGTTAAATATGATGAGTTTTCCCAATTCAGTGTTTTTTACTTGCCCATTTCCTCTTTCCCATGGTGGTCACTTCAGGTACTAGTTATCACAGGGTTGTACATGAAATTTGAAATTTCATTTACAATTGTCTTTGTACAAAGAATTTCATAATCCGAAATACCTATAGGATGACACGTTAGATCGAACTTGGAACAAACATTTGTGTGCTGCTGAACACATGTTGACAACTTACCCCCATTACATTTAACATAAAATGCTTTGCTTACAGGCTGCGATATCCTCCCTACACTGAGAGAAAAAAGAATTTTATCAATTGGGTTATTGGTGGTAAAGGGAAGAAATCAAGTGGTCCTCCTTTCATTCCATTTCTTATTTTGGGAGTGTTACTTGCAGTGGTATTCAAGGTATGATTACATTAGAATAAAGTGCTAAAATTAATGTGGATGAGCCAAAAGCATTCTTGGAAGAAGGGGTTAGGCTTTTAGAAGCTAAAACTGCATTAATGGTGTTGGGTCTGTACATTTTCATATATTGAGGAAAAGAAATGAATGAAAGCTGTATTGATATCACATCGTTTGTGGTACATTTGTAAGTCTGAAGTGACCACATCCCCAGATAAAACACCAAGGTTGTATTTAGCTCTCTTTAAATTTAATGACAAAATAGTAAGCATTTTCTCTTACCATTCAGTTACATGACATTCCTTGTAACCGGATTTAAATACTCTGTTCATAATTGGGAATTTTATGAAAATGTGTAGAAATTTGTACTAAACAAGTACTTGTAGTTTAAGTGTCAAAAGATGCTATCTACTTACCTGTGATGTCTTTGTTTCAGTTTGGGCTGCATACTCAAGTTATGACTTGCTTTGAGAAATAATATGCCAGAAAAACATGATCTGTGATGGAGCCCAAATGAGCATCTTTACGAAAGGTGGATAAGTAAATGACAAGAGAAAATAAGGACTTCGTTAACCTTTCCAAGAAACAAGGATAGAGAATTTTAAAGTAAATTTTGTCGCATTCAAAAATATACTCTTGGGTGGTGCTGGCCTTATATTAAAGATACACAAGTGTCTTTTTGAGTTAACTTTGTCTGGTAAATTAAATTATTGAGAAAACATTTAAATCCCAGAATTGGGATAACTTGACCAGATTTGGACATTGAAGCGTTAATTGTATTTTTTATGCAAAATATAATTCGAATAGTAAATATAGCAGAGTAGAAAGATTTACTTGGCTTAGTTTAGACATGCCAAAGACCTATACCTCATAGAACCTGTGATAGACATTGACCTTGGTTTGTGAGATGCCTTATGTACATGCAAGGTACTAAAACTTGGAAAATATAAGAGGGTGAGCCAATATATAACCAGCCTAACACATCTCCGATCAACCGAGACATCCACGATTTTCACGCATTGTTTCAATACATGTATTGTACCTGGGTACAAAACTACACATGAATATGGTCATTTGTTTGTCAGATATTGAATGTCAAACATGGCTAGTGATGTAAAAGCAAGCTTTTCATCAAAAATGGAGTACCGTGCTGGAATTCGGTACTTGCATTTAAAAGGTAAAACTGGTAAGGACATACATGCCGAGTTAGTTGATATGTATGGGTCTTCTGCACCATCTTATGCGCAAGTAAAATTCTGGGTTGGGGAGTTTAAACGCAGTAGAACATCTTTAGAAGATGAAGCCAGGTCTTGTCAGCCAAGTCGTGGCCACAGTTGAGGAGTGGTTCAATGGAAAGGATCCCGACTTCTTCACTTCTGGGCTGATTGCACTTGAACATCGTTGGTCCAAGTGCATTGCCCTGGAGGGAAATTATATTGAAAAAGAAGTAGATCTCAACCCGAAATAGGTTAGGCTGGTTATTTATTGACTCGCCCTTGTACTTCAGATTAACTTTTTGAGCATTTTATTGTTTAAGTCTGAATTAGGAAAGATGAACTCTGCAGGATAAAAATGACTGGGACAGCATTAAATACATGCAGGATACCTTAATTTCATGACTTACAGCCCTGCTTGGATGTAACTACTTAACGACCATGCCAGAACTTGATTGTAAATTAATTTCACTATTTCAATTGTGGTTTGTACACATTAGAAATAAAATTATGAAATATTGTCTTGTCTTAAGGCTCTCATTAGAGAGAGATGTATATTTGATCTGAAACCTTACTTTCTGAAGAAAGATTGAACAAAGAGTAAAAAGAACAATGTTATTAGAAGAAAAGTTTATTGTCACTGACAAGGATAACCTTCACAAGTTAGTAAAAGCTTATTCCCCGTCTAAATGACTTCTATAACCATTTCTTCAAATTAGAACATAAAGTAACACTTTACGAGTTGCAGTAAAACCTCAAATATATATATCCAATGATTTTAAAATTCATGTTAAGATTTCATGTAAATAAACTTATTAAGATAAACACGACTTTTGACATGGCTCTGCAAGCAACTGACATGTTCAGCAAGACTTATCCTTGAGGCTCAGCTTTGTCCCCCTTATTTCAGATAAAGGCCAATCCAATGGTAAACAGGTGTAATGTTCTGTGAATTCGCTTGTTTTTTCTTTAAAATATATGCATTACACAATAACTCAAAAATGTGCACATTTCGGAAAACTTGAAATCAAAGCAGTTAAGTTATATATGTTATATATAAAGCAAAGACCAGTTGTGATAAAATAATAAATCTTTAGCTTTTAAAATTAAATTAACATTTGGAATACCTATTAATTTAAAAATTAGATTACAAAAAGATTTTATAGCTTTGATGAAAACTGAATACCAGATATTTTACATGCTTAAAAGAAATTATCATGTACAAAATTATATAACATCCAGTAACATATTAAGAAAGTGCAAAGCACTTACAGATCACAATTTCACAAACAACAAACTAAGCAAGACCTTTGTTGCTGTATGAGTTGTTTTATACATGTGCAGATGTTTGCATATACATTTATAGAATCTTTGAATTTGAATATAGATCATGCCACCACCTGATCTCTAACTCTGAGACCCCAAACACTTGTCCTCCTTATTCCTGTGGTAGGTCTTGCTATGCTTGAAAAGTGATACTTGTTGATTTCAATCTGTGACATACTTTCTCTCAGATTTTCCAAAGAAGATTCTTTCATCATTCCAAATACATCTAATGCCAGCAGGGTCACAAGGTGGTTTAAACAACTGTAATGTATTAATTATTAGGTGAAAAATGAATTTTTGAAATCCTAGTATTAAATGTCAGGCAAATTTTACCTGAAGATGACATTATTTGTTTAATCAAACATATTTCACACATGAGCATGGTTTTTAAAAAATCGCCAAGCATTTATCATGGGAGCAAAACAATAAACCGACTGGTCCAGAGGTTTTAACAGAATTAAATTAAAAATCTCAGAGATGATTACACAGAAAAAAGCTCATACAACTGATACACAATACCACTGGTTAAAGATATTTTATAAAATAAGCTTCAAGTTGTGAACATGCAACTTACAGTTGATATTAACACATATAGTTAAAGTTCAAATTAATGTCAGTATTACATAATCTACTTACACAAATGTGTTGGGTGGTATCTGGTAGCAGCGGCTGAAAGCCACATATTCCAAGCCACGCAGGTTGTCAGCCACACACTCTACTGCTGCTGGGGACAGAAAGGTGCTGTCACTGAGATCCAGCTCCCTCAAGTGTGGACAGGTTGTCACAAGCTGAAGAACATCTGCAACAGAATTGGAGAAATACTGAATTAATTGCTAGTGAATAATACTTGAAAACGAAATAATATATATACAACACCCTTGCTTTACAGTATGCACTGGCTTGGTTTTGTACAAAACTTAAGAATATTCTTTAAAAACTGATTGTTGCTAACTGATGCACTGGCTTCGCAGTGCCTTTACTGCAAAACAAAAGTGGAACATACTTTCATCTGATAAAAGCTCCCTGCATCCACTGAAATTGAGCTTAAGTAGACCTCTGGTCAGTGAAGTGACCACTGTGTCCACCACCTCCTTGGAAGGCTGTATCCAGGCTATGTTTAATGCTTCCAACCTGTGGAGAGTAAAAATACAATTAATATTGACTCTAAGTTAAAAAATTTTTTTTTTTTTGAAAAGTTCTCGTAAAATGTGCTACAGCAAATATGTTGGCATTGGATTGCTTTGTTCATTATTGATTAGGCCACACTTTTTTAATTTTATGGATGACATCCTGCGCGCGCACCGATTTTCGTCCGTTCTCCAAAAAAAAAANGCGTAAAATGGGCTACAGCAAATATGTTGGCATTGGATTGCTTTGTTCATTACTGATGAGGACCACCACAAAGAAGAGTTCTACACATTTTATTTTCTTACCTCTGACATTGTCTTCCTATTGCTTTTAACCCATCCTCTGTAATTCCTTGGCACATACTGAGGTTAAGAACTTCGAGCAACTTGTTTTCACTGATGTATCTGCAATGTGAAGAAGAAACATTAAATATGAGTTTTTTATTGTCTGCTTTAGAATGCAGCTTATCAAAATTGTCATCAGTTTGCTGTATATTCTTATACAATGTGCAAAAATTATAATCCGTTCAACGTCCTTTATGTTGAAGTAGAGTTAAAATATAATAATAATAATAATATTTATTTATAGTCTAAAATCCAACATGTGTTCAGTAGACTTTACAAAAATTATAAAATCCAAATTAAAAGAAAAATATTGTTAATGGTTTAAGATGAAAGGATATATAAAATGGATAAAAAAAGGGGAAATTTAAAACTATGACTAAGAGCAGTTCTTCTTAAGAAGTGTTTTTTCAAGAATTTAAAGATAATATTGTTTAAAAAGGTGGGTTTTAAGTTCCTTTTTAAAATGTCCAGGGTCCACAATTTGTCTAAGACTGATGGGTAAAATATTCCATTCTTTTGGTGCTGCAAATTTAAAAGCTTTATCACCGTATGATACTAATCTTGCCTTATCAGCCTTAAGAAGAAGGTGATCACCTGATCTGAGATTTCTTGATGGCACGTAGTGTAAAACAAGCTCATTTAAATAAGAAGGTGCAAGTTTATAAAATGCTGCATGTGCAAATGTTAAAAGTTTGAATAAAATGCGTGCTCGGACAGGGAGCCAGTGCAACGTCATTAAAACAGGAGTAATGTGGTTGTCTTTTGGAGTGCGGGTCAGTAGGCGAGCAGATATATATTTTGTACACGCTGTAGCCGTTTGATTTGTTCCTCTGAAGATCCATAAAGAAGGGAGTTGCAGAAATCAAGTCTCGATGTAACCAGGGCATGTATAACTGTTGCTGTAGTAGAGTCGGTTAAATGTTTTCATAAGGAACCAATGTTTCTAATATTGAACATACATGTTTTAGATACGTTAGAAATTTGCCTGTTCATGAACAATGTACTGTCAAAATAAACTCCCAGATTTTTGGCGTGAGATGAGACTTGTACCACGCTGGCACCTATTGACATGCTAAGACTGCGGGCAATGTTCTTATTGTGTGGTTGAGATATTACTAGGAATTCAGTTTTCTCGTCGTTGATCTTGAGTTTGTTTCTGATCATCCACCCCCTTATATCAGAAATACAGTTGGCTATTTTAGTAATTGATGATTCAGGGTTTCTAATATTGCAGGATGTGTAAAGCTGAGTGTCATCAGCATAAATGTGATAACCAATCTCATGAAAACGAAGGATTGCACCAAGCGGTAAAGTATAAATACAAAATATGAGTGGTCCTAACACACTGCCTTGTGGAACACCAAAGACAAGTTGAGCTAATTCAGAGAGAACTCCGTCCACACATACTTGTTGTGATCTGCCTGTGAGGTAAGAACGGAAAAGATTTAGTGCTGTATCTTTTATCCCAACAGTTTCTTCCAAAAATGACAGCAGTACCTGATGATCAACAGTGTCAAATGCGGCCGATAGGTCCAAGAGAACAAGTAACACAGCGGAGTGACTGTCGACCGCACATAGCAAATCATTTTTAATTCTAAGGAGTGCTGACTCGGTGCTATGATTCACCTTGTATGCCGACTGCATTTTCTCAACCAAGTTATTTACATCTAAGTGATTGAACAATCTTGTGGCGATCTCTACCACTTTAGACAGAAATGACAAGTTAGATACAGGTCGATAATTTTGCAAGAGTTCTGCATTTAGGTTAGGCTTTTTCAGTAGTGGACGGATAATTGCAGACTTAAACAATTCAGGAAAATTCCCGGTTTTAAAGCAAATGTTTACAATGTGAGTTATGAGAACAATGATTGCAGGGAGAATCTGGGAGAGCAGTGTTGTCGGTATAGGGTCAAGGAGGCATGATGTCTTCTTAGATCTAGAAATGATTTTTGTCACCTCGTCTTCCGTTGCTTCCTCAAAGGCAGTAAGTAAGAGTGAAGGCTTCGGGAGAAGATAAGAGATCGGGGGATGTAATGGTGTTGCAACTGTCTGTTCTAATGATTCAAGTTCACCATATATTTTACTGATTTTTGCAATGTAGAAAGATCCCATGCTGTCAGCTAGGTCTTTCAAAGACGTTGAGGGTGGGTGCGCTACGCGTTTGTTCTTACCCATAAGACTATTAACAGTTGTAAACAATGCTTTTTGGTCACCGTCACACGCGTCTATCATCTCTGAATAATAAGTTTCCTTAGCTTTTTTGATAAGTTGGTTAACACGGTGACACTCCTCCTTGTAGTGCTGGTGGTGAATGGTTAATTTGCTTCTTCCCCACAGATTTTCTGCCTGTCTGCGATCCCTCTTTGCAGCAAGAATATCATCATTAATCCATGGTTGAAGGTCTCTCTGAACCAGGGTTTTTGCTTTCAAAGGTGCCAACTGGTCCAGTGACTGGGACAAAATTTGGTCGTAGTACATGACACATTCATTCGGATCACAGTTCAAGAAGTTCAGTTCCTTAATTTTGGAAGACACTAAGTTATGGAGTTCGCTGATGTCAATGTCTTTTATTTTTCTGTATGACACTTTGCCTTTTTTCGGGTGGGGTTTGCCACACTGAAGATCAGCTTGAATGATGTGATGATCAGAAATTAGATGGCTCACTACACAGTTATTAACTAGGGCATCATCCTCCCTAGATAGGACTAAATCCAAGGTGTGGCCACGCACATGCGTGGGACCTGTGACATGCTGGACTAATCCAAATGAGGTTAAAAGAGCTGTGAATTGCTTAGTTTCAGTGTTTTCGGCCTTTTCCCAATGTAAATTCATATCCCCAGCGATTAACAATTTTCCCTTCAGTGGCCCCAAATATACAAGAAGCTCACTAAATTCAGTTAAAAAGGAAGATTTGCGTATTCTGTTTGCCTTTGAAGGTGGTATTCTGTATATGATAAGGATGCGAAGTGTCTCTGAAATAGCTCTCGCCAATACTTCAATATATTCAAAGAGCTGGTTTCTACTACTTTAGGGAGCTGTTTTATTGCGAAAACATTCTTTGCCATGAGTGCCACACCCCCTCCTCGTCGATCAGTCCGTGGTATTTGGATACACTGGTAACCCGTTGGAATCAAACTTGCTTCTACTGACTGTTGAATGTCTGGAGATATCCACGTTTCGACCATGCAAACAATGTCAGTGTTATTTTCGTTGATGTAATCCCGTATAATAGCTTCCTTATTGCGCACTGATCGGCAGTTCATGAGGGCTAGCTTTACTAATGGTACACTGTTTTTGTCAAGCAAAGGCACATTTATTAAGTTTTTAGATTGTGCTCCTGTTTGGCTGTGAGTAAGACCAGTTTTTGGTATTATCTGAGATTCTTTGTTGGGTGAGTAAATTACTTTATTAGGCTTCCTACGACTGATTCCACCTCGTTGGCCTCTAATTTTTCTGTTGATGTTCAGGTCTGTAATTAGTGTCCAGAGATGTTCAGGTAGGATATATTTCCTCTGGGCATGGATACAAAGTAGGTGATCCCTTCCATATTTGTGCTTGATGGTGTCATTAATTCTGCTTTCCCCAAGGCACATTGTCACAGGCAAGTCAGGAATGAGCAGTGTTGAGCAAATATACAGCATAAATGCTCTCAGCATCAGAAATTGCAGCATATGTCTGACTATGTGAGGTTCAGTAGATATAAAATGTCACAAAATGTTCATCAAATCCTTGACAAGTTGAAGGCAGGCTGATACACAGCAGTCCTGGACACTTTAGAAAGCTTCAGTCCACAAAAACTAAAACATAAGTTTATTTCACACAGAGAAATTGCTGAAAAATCTAAGAGCCACAAACAGCCAGGTCAGCACAGTAAAGTGGCGCCCCCTTTAAATATAACAAGAATATGTAAGAATAGTTGAATGGGAAATAGCATGACATATGTTCATGGCATAATCTTTTAAATGTTAAGGCCAAGTTGAGCTAATTTAACTCCTTACCCACATATTTTGTCATTCAAGGCACAGTGCTCTAGACTAAGTTTTCGCAGTGACTTGCATCTTCCTAACAGTTCCTCCAGACCTGCTTCACTAACTACAGTCATAGACAGGTCTAAATATTGCACTTTTGTTACCCTGGAGATAAAATGCCAAGATATTAGGTATGTAAGATCAGTATAAGTGTAATGTGAAAACATTTGTGAGCATTTATCATTTTGTAATAAATTACAATTTGAAAGAAGGGAATATGGAAAATCATGCGATAGGTTGATCACAAAAGTGAATGTTTTAATGACACAACAGATGTTTTAATGACACAACCTCTATACAGAAGTTCACGAAATAAGTATCCCTTAATATTTACCCCAAATCAGGAAAATCAACTGGCTTGTTAATAAACAGTGGTGAATTGACCTAAAACAAAACAGTACCTGTTAGGAGCTCTGCAGCACATGGGATTACACAAAATTGATTGAAATCATATTTTTAATGTGCAGTCACTATGACTTATGAATGTAATTATGTAAGTATGTTAGCAGATCATTATGCTACATGCTTAGACTTTTCAATTGCTACACTTACTTGAGCTGTACTAAAACAAAGCTTTCGATCACTACTGTGTCCTACCTCAGTGTGTTCCTATACTACTAAGCTTTGTTTAGGTACAGCTCAAGTAAGTGAAGAAACAGAAGTTTATGCGTATAACATAATCAAAAGACTACATGGATGAATTTCCATCAAAATGTCCACAATTGTGTTAGGCAACCGAAGACAGTAAAAATATCCGGATTTATTTAATCCAATCAAAAGCTAGCTGTTTTCACAGTGCCACATATTGGCACACTGAATTATAGTGACAATGTTTTAGTAACCCAAAACTCCTTACCTCTGCCTTTGCAAGCCTTAGCACCCGCACACCTCTGTTCAGTATTCTGCCTAGCACACCAGGTTTCAAAACTTTACTGGCCATATCCAGCCTTTTCCATAATGACTCATCAAAACTGAAATGTAAATATCAGAACCATTTAACAGCAAGTTTATTCCTATCAGTCTATGGCTTTGAAAGAAGGAAAGAAAAAAAATCAAGCAAAACTTAGATCTAAAAATCCAAGATCCAGTTTATCTTCTTACCACAAGCCTTTCCATCTTCTGCAAACTCTGGCACACTTAACCAGCATACACTTGGGCAGCCATGTGAAGATGTTTAGTATGATTTCATCTGAGAGCTTGACAAATAATTCTGAAAGAGCATATAAACCATTAATCTCTAGAATAAAACAGAATACCATAAAAATTTAACAGAATACTTGCACCAAGGGGGTGCACTTCAAAACTGTTGTATGAGAATGTAAGGAAGTATGTTTAGTAGGTAGGTAAAACTGACATTTTGTATCTTTTACATTCAGTACATTCAAAAAGAAAATCAATAATACAGTCTTTATAATCTTAATTAAAAGTTGCTCAGATTTCTTTTTATAATATGGTGCGGATACTTTTTAAGATACAGACACAGCTAAGAAATGTCTTACCATTTCTGCCTCTGTCTTCGCAAACCTTTCTTCTTTTCTTCAGAGGATTTTCATTCTCCTCATTTAGCGGCCTGTGTGGGGTTGGGTTCTTAATCCAAGGGTGAACATTTGGGGCTTCATTACTATCATCTGATTCTGTGTATCTGGCTGTTGCCTTCGGAGCCTACATAATCAAACATCAGTTCCATGTCGGCATTTACCCATTTGCACAGAGATACAAGATTTGCTATTTATTTCATTGTTTAAAGTCTAATATTTATTCCGTATTAAAGCTCATATGAGTATATTTTTGCCTATGAAAAATTAAGACACTTATTTACAGGGTTTGATCCACTGAGCACTTGATTTTGCTGAGAAAACATTGCTCAAAAACTGCATGTTTACCAATAGTCAACAGGTTCACTAGCCCAGAGGACCATATTTCTTTAGATCAACAGTTAACAAGTTGCTAGGAAGATCTTACTTCTGACGCTCATTGGCAAATGCTATCACAGAACAGGGATGGTTACTTATATAATGGCCAATGGTGGTGTTAAAAGTTGTTTCTGCATGCACTGGATAATCAGACCAATCTTCCTTTGGGTTGTTTTGATGGGCTGGCAATACCAGGTTAAGTGCCATAATATATATATTTATAAATATAGGATTACAGCCAAGTATTCTTACCCCAGGCGGGTTTGAAGATATTGCCATGAGTATCTTAGGAGTGGGCTCAGGGAAGGCATCCCTGCTGTTTTCCTCTAACTCATTTATACCACAATCTTCATAGATTTGGCTTTTCCTCTTGGGATCCATGTCCCATGTTAGCTTTGTATTCTGGAGGCTAGAGTCCAGTTCACTTAATGATTTTCTTTTTCTGGAAATGAAATACAATAAAAGTTATTAATAAATTTTAAGTAAAAATATGCTTTCAGAATTATCTCTGCCAATGAAAGGGGTTATGTTTCCCCCTAAAATAAATTCATTGCTTTCTTTCTTTGGTGGAGGCCTGCACCTTTGGAATCTTCTCAATGTAACTATGTATAAATATGCACTCGTCTCGAGTTGTCTTGTTTTGTGACTTGCTGTGATTCTGACGCCCCCTAATTGGTGTTTTGTCTATGTTCCTTTGTCTATGTTCCTTTGTTCTGTCTTCCCGGCTCGCGGCACCATTTGTGGTTTAAACTATATTTATTGGTATAACTAAAATTTTCACCCCTGATCTCATTCAAGGGTGTTTTAGAAAGAGTGCTGGAGTTGCTGTTCGTCTGTCTGTATGTGTTTTCAGACCAAGTCACCTATTGGTGTAGCCAGCACTCTTTTCTAAAACACCCTTGAATGAGATCAGGGATGAAAATTTTAGTTATACCAAAAAATATAGTTTAAACCACAAGAGAGTCCGTCTGTTACATCAAGATCATATCAAGATCGTTTCATAATATTAACGTTTATCCACTCAAAACTGCTAATGTAGTCTACACAACAAATCTACATTTTACCAACAAATGTAAATATGGTCCAATTTTTGTTTCTGTTTTAAATAATCACGCTTAGGGATAAAACGAAATATGAAGAAAATAACAAAATAAGCAAATGTAAGGCACATAATTATTAATTATATCCTGAATAGATAAAATGAAATAATAATTCACAATAAATTTCAACGAACATAAAAATTGCCGGGAAAGACTTTCCAAAAATTGGTCTCAAATTTTACCAGGCATAGATCCTTGGCATTTCAATTTGTTAAAATTAATAGCTCATATTATGTATATAAAATACTACCTATTTGTTGCATTTCTTGAGTTATGGCTTTCATCAGTTCCAGAAAAAGTACTTTCCTTCTTGTTCTTTGGCTTCATTTTTAGCGCCCTATTCCTCGAGACTACTGCTCATTCGTCCAATGAAAAAGCTTAATCTTTGATCTCGCAAAGTAACACGCGATCAGAAGGAACTTAGACAAGACGAACCACATTGGACTCACGCGTTCATGCCGCTGATGTAACCAGTCTTACATAAAATAATATGTTTTTAGATATTTAGAACGAAAGTGGTAAGTTATTTGACATTGTTATAAGTAAAAGGATTTTGGTGTTATCAATAGCGTTAACTCTCTCTCACTCTGCAAAAAGTTGTAGTTCTCTCTCTCTCTCTCTCTCTCTCTCTCTGTGTGTGTGTGTCGCACAACTCGTCTGTGTTTCAGTGAGGTGGAATAACTAGAAGTAGTATAAGTTAGGTATTTTGAAAAGTGTAGAATTCCTAACATCGTGTCAAGTTCTAACATGTAGTTTCCTAACATCGTGTCAACATGTTAGTTTTTTTTTTGAAAGAACTACATTGTATTCCCCCATTTTTTTTAAGTGGATCGGGAGGGGGGGGGGGGGGGGGGGGGAGTAGAGTCTCCTATTTGTAACTAATTTTATATACATACAGTGCATGTGTCTGCATATATTCTGATCACTGTGTCGTGTCATCTTGGTTGCTGTTAGACATCTGACACATCTGTTGTTCACCTTAACAAACCATATTTATTTTACTTTAGATTCACGCACATTGCCAGTGTTATATAATACTAGTATATGAACTCTATTATTCATGATAAAGCGCGGAGGGCTATGTTTTGTAAACTAAGAATCAGCGCTCACTCGTTCCATATCGAGAAGGGGAGGTACAGTAAACCCCCAACCCCGCCCCATCTAAGATTATGTCAAATCTGTAATTCCAGAGAGGTTGAAGATGAAGGCCTATAAAGAATTACGGGCAACCTTCTTCGAAAATATAAGTTTCCTCTGTAATACGAATGCCCTTTCTCCCCCGGATATGTTTATACACATCATGAGTACAAAAGAAATGGATGTGATTACGCCCCTCCTCATATTTGTACAGAAATGCATGGAGAAGAGAGTAAGTCTTTCTGCGCATGTCCAAACCAGATCATGATACCCGTTATGCGCTGTCAGCAGAGACTGGGCGTTTAGATCAAACCTGGTAAATTGATTATGAAATGCGACATACGTATCCATTTGTATAGTCATTGATGTCAACCATATGCTAATCTATATATATATATTTATTTATCTATTTATTTGTCTGTTCTATGTTATAGTTACTAGTATTGTAATTGATTGTACCTTTATGTGAAGGTGTTCGTCAATAAAGAATCTGAATCTGAATTATTAAGATGATAACTTTGAAATATGGAAGGTATGTTAGCACGGGAATGTGTGTTGATGTGTAATGATGATAACTAAGGAGAGATTGTGAATAGTGAAATACATTTACTTCCCCTTTATTTGGACAAGTTATATTACAAACTGTTTTTGAGGTGAGAATTGCTATATTACTCGAGAATTTATTTTCACTTTTTTACCGTTGGCCCTATCTAGACATAACCTGTTTCCTTGTCTTCCAAATATGTGCCACCTTCAATGGCTTGCTATGACCTTGAATCTTGAAATAATTTGTGCCATTTGTGAGAAAAAACAAACAAAAAAAAAACAAAAAACAAAAAAAACAACGAAATAATGTAGAACACAAATGTGCCATATGGAGGAAAATTGGTTTTAGATACCCACATCAATATTGAACTTTTTATGCAGGTTATATCCTTTAAATGCTCAGCATGTGCTTTGTATTTAAAATCAGAAGCTTACAGCAAACTGAGATACGGTGTTTGTATTTATATATGCTATTTATGTATTTAAAACTGTTTTATTAACTTATCTGGATGAGGTATTGAGAACCCTAACTATTATATAATAATTCCTCTTTTTGGATATACTACAATGATACATTTTATAGTATTCCAAAACTGAGAATAGACTGATACCTGTGTAAGCTTTTAACACTGATATTGTCTAATTTAGATTGCCCTCTATAGTGTTCACCACTGCATAGAAAAATGGGAGCAGCTACATCAACTGAAGCAAGTTCTGCTGTCACTGACCAGTTAACAGGCAAAAAGTCTCCAGCTGTGCCAGCTAGCCAGCCCTCTGTCCAGGGACCACCAGAGGGATGCCCAATGCATAACAAAGTCAACACAAATAACAACAACAACAGTGCCATGCTACCACCACCTGGTCACCCACCAATGTCCAGTTCCAGTGAGTGTCCAGTACAACATGGACAGAGAAGCCCAGAGCCAGTGTATTACCCCAGTGAGTGCCCAATGAACAGGGAAAACGAAGGCCCATTGCCATCAGGCATGGGTGATATTGACCCCACAAACATGGTAGGTATTGGATGATTTTGAACTTAAGTAAAGGCCAAAAGATTGTAATTATAATGGTAGTCTCCTAAATCATGTATGGTTTTGAATACTCTTGCCAGTTTCAGGATGGTTACTTGCAAAAATGTACAACTGAATAAAAGATAATCTTGTAGGGATTCACTATTTGAAGCTTGTTTGAATGTCGGTTCTGTCATACATTGTTTTAATTTTCAACCCACGTGGCATAATAACTGCTTAGATTTTATTCCAGTTTTGTATAATAAACAAAAATAATGCTTTCTAGATGCCTCCTCCGAACCAAAGGCCGTCTCCAGACCAACCTTTTCCGCTAAGCACTGACAGAGTAGTGTCTTCCATACCAAAGGGTGGAACAGAAAATGAATACTGGGTTTATCCATCTCCTCAGATGTTCTGGAATGCTATGCTAAGAAAAGGTAAGAAAAGCAGTGTTAAAGACAAAGGGAAATGTATGAAAACTAGTAAAATATCATAACTGATAGATGATAGTCTTGAGTATAATAGATATGAGATTTGTAGATCTTTCAACTGCACTTTTACTGATAATGTGGCTTGTAAAGTTTTCATGATTACATTTCATTGGTTTTATTCATAGATATAAAGTAAAGACTCTGAAGCTTCAACAAAATAAATGCAAATAAATCTGTTCAATTTCCTGATATATTTAGGGTGGAGATGGAAAAAAGATGATATCAGTGAGGAAGACATGAATGGTATAATTAGAATTCACAATGCCAACAATGAACAAGCCTGGTTGGAGGTCCTGAAATGGGAGGCCTGGCATGCGAAGTAGGTTGACTGAAAAGACTAGATCTATTATTTTTGGGAAAGTTTTTTTTGAAAGAAAGCATCTTTGGAAAATGATCTATTAAGGATTATGAAAACAGAATGGGGTTTATTTTATGTTGATATTATGAAAGTGATGAAGTGATCATAATGCTGCACATTGATTGAAATTTTAGTAAAAATTGTAAATGAAACCTTTCAGGGAATGCTGTGACCCAAAATTAAAAAGCTTTGGAGGTAAAGCCAAGGACTTTTCCTGGAGAGCGAAGATAAGGCATTGGAGAGGGTAAGTATATAGTAAATTTCTTTTATGGGTTTACTCTTCCTTTTTATATGAAGCCAAATTAATGATTTTTCTCCTGAAAATTGGGTATTGTTGCAAATGTGGAAAGTTATATCATTTGGACAGTGGACAGCACAAGTTTGGTAGGTTTTCGGAAAGATGAGGAAGGAGACAACTATGAACTGGATGTTCAGGAAGAGAAATGATTTCACTTCTTCATGTTTTGTGAAGTGTTCATTATCCTCTGCACTAACTGTCACTCAAAGAACAATACCACCTTCAATAATTAAGATAATGTGAGACCAAAGTTTGACCAAAGTAATTTTGAATATAGTTACCAATTATTGCAGTGACAGATTTGTATATGTTGTTTTCAGATATGATCTTCCTTTTGACCGCCATGACTGGATTGTAGACCGCTGTGGCAAGGAGGTGAGGTACATCATAGACTATTATGATGAAGGACATGAAGTAGATCCAGTCACTTATCAGTTTACCACTTTGGATGTGCGTCCAGCACCTGACTCTGTCTCAGCTGTGTATGATATTGCCAAAGCCACTTTTTTGAGAAGCTGGTATTCAATGCCATCCATATTTGGAAGGAGAAACAAGACAAATGTGGTTGACTCAAGCACCACCGACCAAGCCATTAGTAGTGACAATAGTAGTAGAGCTAACTCGCGCAGTAGTGAAGCATCATGAACAATATTTTGTCTTGGACAGTTGAACAGGTGTGTTATATGAATGGCATGTTGAATGGTACCTCAAAATACGAAACAGAATTTTCTAATGAATATTATTAGTAAAGTGGTGGACCGTGGACTGTTTCAGTATGACAATAATAGGAAATTGATGGTGTTTAAGGTGATTGTAAAATATGTCAGCTTTATGTACAAGTTATATAATTGCTATACTTTGCTGTGTTGCTGTGCTAATTTGCAAAGCACGTGTTGGTCAAATTGTAAAATGTTATGATGTAAATAGTATGTGGTGAAACACTTTCAATATTTGCTTTGCAGTTCAATATTTCTTGTGTAAAATAAAGCCAAACGTGAAACTTGACAGTTTTAGAAGGACTAGTTTTCAAAATGATCAAATGCTAATTCTCTAATTATATTGCTTTGAAATGTGGTCACTAGTTGGTTCTATTTTTATCCAATGCAGTTTGTTGAACCGGAATGTATTTTATTTCCAGTTGCTCAGTGCTAAGCAGGCAAAAAAACTTATTCAGTGACTTGATAAGAATTTGCCTTATTTGCATAGCTCTAGGAGCATAAGCCACAAAAGGCATCCACTATTTCTAATAGCAGGTTGTCTGTGGGCTTTTTGGTAGTAAAGTATTCTGTGGGTTAATAAACAATACTTTCTTTAGTAACCCAGTATTCCGTTTTTATTATGGACAGTCCCAAGCAGCATTATATTACCTTTTATATAACTTACGAAGGAGAAATTTTGCAACACTTGGGACACATACCCCATCAACTGAGTCGGGCTAAAAAAAAATACTGATTGTTATAATATTAGCAGAAAATGTCTAAGGATTTTATTTGTCTGTAGATAAATTGTTTATTTTGCTGATGACATATCAGTGATTATGGAATATAAGTTATTTTTGACTTCTTGATTTTTTGTAGTTCTTGACAAATAGGGGCTTTTAATTAAATTTTATCACTAATGATGTTAAATTACACCAATTTTCACAGGACATTTGTAAACAAGACTGCTTTACATTGGTTCAAAAGATCATAAGTCTGTCACACTTGACTGTTCTTCATTCTTTTCTTTGTAACTGCATAAATTTGGTGATTTCATCTGCACTGGTTACAGTTTTCCCCTGAACCAATTGCTATCTACACCCAGTTTATATTCCAGGCACTTCCACAGGAAAAACAGAGTCTGATGGTGCATGTCATAATGCAAAAAAAAATTGGCACTTTTACTTAATATACTGGTGCCCTGATTATACTATTCATATTCAAAAAGGTAAAACGTTTCAAACTTTCCCTAGCTATATGCACAACAGGCTGAAGACTTTATTTAGTACATAAATGTGTACATTATATATGCATGATATTTCTATAGGAAAATCTTGAGATTGACAAGACCACTTATTTGTATTATGTACAGCCAAATGAAAAGAAAGTAATTGGATTTAATGTATTTTGTTTCTCGCTAATAAACAAATGCAAGTTTCAGTATGAAATTTAGTTCAAGAAAGAAGGCACATATCTATATAAGAACAGCAGACATCTAAAGTCTCCTTTTCATGTTTTTCTCCCAAAGTACAATGTTCTGTTGACAACTGATATGTGTTAGCAATACCTTAGGGCAGTGGGAAGATATGTTTGGATATAATGGGGCTATCAGTTTTTTTCACCACTGGGTGGCGCGCGTGTTTTAGTTGGGGTACTTTTGCGCATGCGCGTACTTTCTCGTGTGTTTGCAGTTTCATTTTTAATCTGACGCTGTAAATATCGCCCCAAATAATGCCAGGATACTGTTGTGTTCCGGAATGTACATCGTCAACAGCAGGTCATTCTTTTCCGAAAGACACAAAGCTGAGTTGCCAGTGGAGAGTTGCCATCAGGAGGGTTGATTCTACATCAAAAACACTATGGAAACCAAAGGCACATGACAAAGTCTGTTTTCCTCTACAGTACTTTCGTGAGGAAGATTACACTTCCACGTAAGTTGTACTTGCTGTTGTCGCTTTTAGTATTAATAATGAGTTTGTCAACTTATTCATTATGTCTTTGTTATCGCAGTTTAAGAAATTATGTCGTTTAACGTGCTTAGAATGTTAATTTTTAAGACATTCTTCACCTTACATTATGTAGCGATTTGGGGGAGAAAACACTCTACCGACTAAGCTACCGAGCCCGGGTCAACCCCGACCAGCCACTACAGTTATTTCTTCGTTTTTATGTGATAATACATGAGGTTTTTTAAAGGTCACGTTTTCAAATTAGGACAACTTGATTTTTATTGTATTAATAATCGTTATGTGCACTCCTTTTGCAGATAAGAAAAAAAGACTGAAGCCAGGAGCGATACCATCCATATTTCCATTTAATAATTCGCAAAGTATCAGATCCGATGAAGTGGAGGTAAATATAACGCATGATATAATAACAGATTTATAAATAAAATGTTTCTTTTTATTTGTATAATTATCTGTCTTAATACTAGAAATACTATAGACGGACTAAAGGGGACAAGAGGCAGTCAGATCTCTGTCATTTCTGTCATCTACACAGATTTTATGTGTTAATTAACAATAAAGTATTTTTCTTTGTGTAATTCATAAACTTATGTATTTATTTTTTGTTGTATCCTGTATAGGACGAGTCTCAAGCAAATGAAGCAGTGGCAGAGAAACATGAAGACTGCGCTGGAGAGAGCCAAAAAGAAAGTACAGCTTCCCAGTGTGATATCACTACACCATCATACACAAGAGAAAGCATCATGCTGTACCAGAAAAATGCAAAGGCTGTCCAGTATCAAACTAGATTTAGTCATATTGAACATTTCATGTTGTTTTTCAATGGCCCGCCTTGGGCCAGCAGCTCACCACTTGAATTTTAAATGTTTGTCACCAGGGCCAATGTTTTTTGATCATTATGAAACTGAGACAAGCCTTTGACGATTATTTAGCTCTCGAGCCGTTTTAAGCTATCGGTAACAAAGGTGTCAGAAATAATAAGCACATGGATCAACTTTGTTTTTCCAGCTCAGTGAAATGAACATTTGGCCAGAACGTGACATTGTTGTCGACTATATGTCTGTCAATTTTAATAATAATAATAATAATAATAATAATAATAAGATTCTTATATGGCGCCTTACATTCTATCTCAAGGCGCCTTACAATAATGGCTAGTATACTCAAATCATTAAAATGACTACAATATTTTAATCATAAACTCTCATTGGAAACCATTTAAAATTTACACCACTAAAAATCAATCTTATTAAAATACATATATATATTTAAGAAATATGGAGTCTTGATTTCATGGGTAAACAACAGTGACTGGCATAATTTGTCTTGTGTTTCGGTTGCGTTCAAAATATCACCAAACCTAAAAATGATAAAATTAAATTAGTGAGATAGGTTTTTTTACTGTTCTTTTCAATTTGTATCCCAAATGCAAAATGAAATTGTACATTCATAGCATTAAATGTTGACCTTCAAACCATGATATATCATCTCACAACTTGTATTTATGTATTATAATGCAAATACAGGTAGGCCTATATATAGTAGCTCAAGCTAGGACACGATATTGATACAAGCCATTTGAACAAGTAAAAAACAAGCAAACTTATTTTCGTTTGCACACCTACCACGATGCTGTTATTCTCCATGACCTTTCTTCATGCCACACTCGACTTTTACTTTGGCCTCTAGTTCTGTTCTCAAGTTCTGACACTTCCTTCTCTGTGGCCTACCAACATCAATGCAATTATGAGGGAGTGAAAAAAACAATGATGCTAACAAAACGATGCTAACATTCTTGGCAAACACTGTTTTGTCTACCTCATCTACACTTAGTTATGTCACTTATGTCAACTGTCATTGACATAAAACACGCATCAACCCTTGTCTCTCCTTTACAAATTTGTATTGACACAAGTCGTGTTAAATGTCGGTATGGTTCACGAAATTTGATTACCGAAACGAACGGTTCTTTATCGACAAGGAGTGCCTACAATAAACATATTTTAAACATAAATGCCTTCATTATATTCTCGGAATATGGAAATACGCAATGACAATATCATTATCTTGAAATATAGTAATAAATTAGGCATATAAATAGTGCGGAACTAGCCGCCGCTTACACCTGGCTTTTGACAGGGAGCTCACACAGAAACCCATATTCTACGGGAAGATTCGAGCGCGAAACCTTCAATATTAATGATACAATTGACACATTTATAAGTAAATACACAAACCTTTCTACCAAATCCTGTTTCTTTCCTCTAGTGGAGGCTCCTCTTTCAACTAGTTGAAGTTTTAACTTCGCCACTGTTTGCTTCCCATTCTCTAAAGCCATTTCTACACGGACGCGAAAACGAGGCTATCTTCAATAACCACTATTACCCCAGCGCCCTCTTTAGGACAAACGGCTCCGCGTATAGCCCCATTACAACTGTTAAAAGTATATTTTGAAGCCATTTTCTAGCCTTTGGCAATTCGGCATGTGTGATAGGTATCATATATTATATTGTCAATAACACTACATCAGATAGCAGGATTTGCTGGCCCAGTGGTAACATCCTTAGCTGCCTAACACCACAGAGTGAGTTCCATTACCACTCAGTCCCAATTTTTATACGCAGACACTGTTAGTGTCTGTATACATTCTGATTGGTCTGTCTGTCCGTGTCGTCGACATCGCTATCACTGTCTGACACATGATGTTAGCCCCATAACTGCCAAACTATATTTTAGTTTTACTTAAAATTACTGAGTGACTTTGCAAACAGGTTGCTATCTAAAATCGGCATGATTGGTTTACACTTACAGTAATTATTCCGTTTTTTTTTTTTTTTTGCTCAAAATTGGCGATGTTCTCCCCATAGCTTCCAAACCATATTTTTGTTTTACTTTAGATTTACTGGGTGGCTTTGTTTGGCAAAGAACCCAGATGCTTTTGAAATTTGACATGATCGGTTTACATTTACGGTAATTGTACCACCAGCGTTAGCGCTGGCGGTACACATGGTTTTAGTCCCGTCCGGTCCGTTCCGCCGGCTCCTGCGGCTCCGCCGCCGTGTTACCGTTACCGCTTCTCCTCCTAGACGGTAAGGGNGACATGTTGTTAGTTTGATACGTGTTTCTGTGGTAAATTAGTGTTTCCCGCTGTGTACTGTAAACATAACTTTTCTTAAGCAGTTTTTTTTTTTTTTGACTGTTTTTTTTTTTTCGCCCGCTCGCACCGACTTTGGGGTCCCCAGAGGATGTCATCCATAAAAATAAAAAAGTGTGGCCTTAGCACCACCACAAAGAAGAGTTCTACACATTTTATTTTCTTACCTTTGACATTGTCTTCCTATTGCTTTTAACCCATCCTTTGTAATTCCTTGGCACATACTGAGGTTAAGAACTTCAAGCAACTTGTTTTCACTGATGTATCTGCAATGTGAAGAAGAAACATTAAATGAGTTTTTTATTGTCTGCTTTAGAATGCAGCTTATCAAAAATTGTCATCAGTTTGCTCTATATTCTTATAAAATGTGCAAAAATTATAATCCATTCAATGTCCTTTATGTTGAAGTAGAGTTAAAATATAACAAGAATATGTAAGAATAGTTGAATGGGAAATAGCATGACATATGTTCATGGCACAATCTTTTAAATATTAAGGCCAAGTTGAGCTAATTTAACTCCTTACCCACATATTTTGTCATTCAAGGCACAGTGTTCTAGACTAAGTTTTCGCAGTGACTTGCATCTTCCCAACAGTTCCTCCAGACCTGCTTCACTAACTACAGTCATAGACAGATCTAAATATTGCACTCTTGTTAGCCTGGAGATAAAATGCCAAGATATTAAGTATGTAAGATTAGTATAAGTGTAATGTGAAAACATTTTTAAAGCATTTATCTTTTTGTAATAAATTACAATTTGAAAGAATGAAATATGGAAAATCATGTGATAGGTTGAACACAAAAGTGAATGTTTTAATGACACAACAGATGTTTTCACCTCTATACAGAAGTGCACGAAATAAGTATCCCTTAATATTTACCCCAAATCAGGAAAATCAACTGGCTTGTTAATAAACAGTGGTGAATTGACCTAAAACAAAACAGTACCTGTTAGGAGCTCTGCAGCACATGGGATTACACGAAACTGATTGGAATCATATTTTTAATGTCAAGTCACTATGGCTTATGAATGTAAGTTTGTTAACAGATTATGCTACATGCTTAAACTTTTTAATTTCTACACTTACTTGAGCTGTTCTTAGACAAAGCTTTCGATCACTACCTCAGTGTGTTCCTATGCTACTAAGCTTTGTTTAGGTACAGCTCAAGTAAGTGAAAAAAAAAAGTTTATGCGTATAACATAATCAAAAGACTACACGGATGAATTTCCATCAAAATGTTCACAATTGTGTTAGGCTACCAAAGACAGTAATAATATCCCGATCAAATAATAACCCAATCAAAAGCTAACTTTATTCACAGTACCACATATTGGCACACTGAATTACAGTGACAATGTTTTAGTAACCCAAAACTCCTTACCTCTGCCTTTGCAAGCCTTAGCACCCGCACACCTCTGTTCAGTATTCTGCCCAGCACACCAGGTTTCAAAACTTTACTGGCCATATCCAGCCTTTTCCATAATGACTCATCAAAACTGAAATGTAAATATCAGAACCATTTAACAGCAAGTTTATTCCTATCAGTCTATGGCTTTGAAAGAAGGAAAGAAAAAAAAAACAAGCAAAACTTAGATCCAAAAATCCAAGATCCAGTTTATCTTCTTACCACAAGCCTTTCCATCTTTTGCAAACTCTGGCACACTTAACCAGCATGCACTTGGGCAGCCATGTGAAGATGTTTAGTATGATTTCATCTGAGAGCTTGACAAATAATTCTGAAAGAGTATATAAACCATTAATCTCTAGAATAAAACAAAATACCATAAAAATTTAACAGAATACTTGCTTGGGGGTGCACTTCACAGCTGTTGTATGAGAATGTAAGGAAGTATGTTTAGTAGGTAGGTAAAACTGACATTTTGTATCTTTTACATTCAGTACACTCAAAAAGAAAATCAATAATACAGTCTTTATAATCTTAATCAAAAGTTGTTCAGATTTCTTTTTATAATATGGTGCAGATACTTTTTAAGATTCAGACACAGCTAAGAAATGTCTTACCATTTCTGCCTCTGTCTTCGCAAACCTTTCTTCTTTTCTTCAGAGGATTTTCATTCTCCTCATTTAGCGGCCTGTGTGGGGTTGGGTTCTTAATCCAAGGGTGAAGATGTGGGGCTTCATTACTATCATCTGATTCTGTGTATCTGGCTGTTGCCTTTGGAGCCTACATAATCAAACATCAGTTCCATGTCAGCATTTACATTACTTGCACAGAGATACAAGATTTGCTATTTATTTCATTGTTTAAAGTCTAATATTTATTCCGTATTAAAGCTCATATGAGTATATTTTTGCCTATGAAAAATTAAGACACTTATTTACAGGGTTTGATCCACTGAGCACTTGATTTTGCTGAGAAAACATTGATGAAAAACTGCATGTTTACCAATAGTCAACAGGTTCACTAGCCCAGAGGACCATATTTCTTTAGATCAACAGTTAACAAGTTGCTAGGAAGATCTTACTTCTGACACTCATTGGCAAATGCTATCACAGAACTGGGATGGTAACTTATATAATGGCCAATGGTGGTGTTAAAAGTTGTTTCTGCATGCACTGGATAATCGGATCAATCACCCTTTGGGTTGTTTTGATGGGCTGGCAATACCAGGTTAAGCGCCATAATATATATATTTATAAATATAGGATTACAGCCAAGTATTCTTACCCCAGGCGGGTTTGAAGATATTGCCATGAGTATCTTAGGAGTGGGCTCAGGGAAGGCATCCCTGCTGTCTTCCTCTAACTCATTTATACCACAATCTTC
This sequence comes from Lingula anatina, assembly GCF_001039355.2. Next base: position 256,921 of record NW_019773748.1, read on the forward strand.
ATAGATTTGGCTCTTCCTCTTGGGATCCATGTCCCATGTTAGCTTTGTATTCTGGAGGCTAGAGTCCAGTTCACTTAATGATTTTCTTTTTCTGCAAATGAAATACAATAAAAGTTATTAATAAATTTTAAGTAAAAATATGCTTTCAGAATTATCTCTGCCAATGAAAGGGGTTATGTTTCTCCCTAAAATAAAATTATTGCTTTCTTTCTTTGGTGGAGGCCTGCACCTTTGAAATCTTCTCAAGATCATATCAAGATCGTTTCATAATATTAATTACGTTTACCTACTCAAAACTGCTAGTGTAGTCTACACAACAAATCTACATTTTACCAACAAATGTAAATATGGTCCAATTTTTGTTTCTGTTTTAAATAATCACGCTTAGGGATAAAACAAAATATGAAGAAAATAACAAAATAAGCAAATGTAAGGCACATAATTATTAATTATATCCTGAATAGATAAAATGAAATAATAATAATTCACATTAAATTTCAACGAACATAAAAATTGCCGGGAAAGACTGTCCAAAAATTGGTCTCAAATTTTACCAGGCATAGATCCTTGGCATTTCAATTTGTTAAAATTAATAGCTCATATTATGTATATAAAATACTACCTCTTTGTTGCATTTCTTGAGTTATGGCTTTCATCAGTTCCAGAAAAAGTATTTTCCTTCTTGTTCTTTGGCTTCATTTTTAGCGCCCTATTCCTCGAGACTACTGCTCATTCGTCCAATGAAAAAGCTTAATCTTTGATCTCGCAAAGTAACACGCGATCGGAAGGAACTTAGACAAGACGAACCACATTGGACTCATGCGTTCATGCCGCTGATGTAACCAGTCTTACATAAAATGATATGTTTTTAGATATTTAGAACGAAAGTGGTAAGTTATTTGACATTGTTGTAAGTAAAAGAATTTTGGTGTTATCAATAGCGTTAACTCTCTCTCACTCTGCAAGAAGTTGTAGTTCTTTCTCTCTCTCTCTCTCTGTGTGTGTGTGTGTGTGTGTGTGTGTGTCACACAACTCGTCTGTGTTTCAGTGAGGTGGAATAACTAGAAGTAGTATAAGTTACGTATTTTGAAAAGTGTAGAATTCCTAACATCGTGTCAAGTTCTAACATGTAGTTTCCTAACATCGTGTCAACATGTTAGTTTTTTTGAAAGAACTATTCCCCCATTTTTTAAAGTGAATCTGGAGGGGGGGGGGGGGGGTATAGTCTCCTATTTGTAACTAATTTCAGATGCAGACAGTGCATGTGTCTGCATATATTCTGATCACTGTGTCTGTCGTGTCATCTTGGTTGCTGTTAGACATCTGACACATCTGTTGTTCACCTTAACAAACCATATTTATTTTACTTTAGATTCACGCACATTGCCAGTGTTATATAATATTAATACTAGTATATGAACTCTATTATTCAGATGATAACTTTGAAATATGGAAGGTATGTTAGCAGGGGAATATGTGTTGATGTGTAATGATGATAACTAAGGAGAGATTGTGAATAGTGAAATACATTTACTTCCCCTTTATTTGGACAAGTCATATTACAAACTGTTTTTGAGGTGAGAATTGCTATATTACTTGAGAATTTATTTTCACTTTTTTACCGTTGGCCCTATCTAGACATAACCGGTTTCCTTGTTTTCCAAATATGTGCCATCTTCAATGGCTTGCTATGGCCTTGAATCTTGAAATAATTTTGTGCCATTTGTGAGAAAAAAAAATAAAACGAAATAATGTAGAACACAAATGTGCCATATGGAGGAAAATTGGTTTTAGATACCCACATCAATATTGAACTTTTTATGCAGGTTATATCCTTTAAATGCTCAGCATGTGCTTTGTATTTAAAATCAGAAGCTTACAGCAAACTGAGATACGGTGTTTATATTTATATATGCTATTTATGTATTTAAAACTGTTTTATTAACTTATCTGGACGAGGTATTGAGAACCCTATTATATAATTCCTCTTTTTGGATATACTACAATGATACATTTTATAGTATTCCAAAATTGAGAATAGACCAATACCTGTGTAAGCTTTTAACACTGATATTGTCTAATTTAGATTGCCCTCTATAGTGTTCACCACTGCATAGGAAAATGGGAGCAGCTACATCAACTGAAGCAAGTTCTGCTGTCACTGACCAGTTAACTGGCAAAAAGTCTCCAGCTGTGCCAGCTAGCCAGCCCTCTGTCCAGAGACCACCAGAGGGATGCCCAATGCATAACAAAGTCAACACAAATAACAATAACAACAGTGCCATGCTACCACCACCTGGTCACCCACCAATGTCCAGTTCCAGTGAGTGTCCAGTACAGCATGGACAGAGAAGTGCAGAGCCAGTGTATTACCCCAGTGAGTGCCCAATGAACAGGGAAAACGAAGGCCCATTGCCATCAGGCATGGGTGATATTGACCCCACAAACATGGTAGGTATTGGATGATTTTAAACTTAAGTAAAGGCCAAAAGATTGTAATTATAATGGCAGACATGCTGAAACTGTCGGTCCGATCGGTCATGACCGGCAAAATTTGTCTGGACCGGTAAAAAATTGTACTTAGTCGGTCCAAAGGACCGACAAGAATTTTAAGAGCCGCCATTTTGAATTTACAGTCATCATCCAATGTACTTCAAGAATAAAATTATTTAAAAAGCCACATCATTTTTTCTACCATTTACTAATCGAGCGACACGTAAAAAAGGATCACATTTGTCACATTCACGTACAAAGTAGGCTAGCCAATCGTAGTATCCGTCTCAAACGAATGGGTAATTCCCCATGAGGAATCCCCCTGCTCTCGATATTACGCGCGCTGTCATTGGTCTATTAGTTGCGACATACAGACATCTATCACGAGGGCGGTCCACGCTGCCAAGCACATGTAAACTTGTCAGGACAAATGTTTACTGCTAAACTTGGACTCCTGACGCCTTTTTCAAGAACAGTTTGTTCTTATAGAAAGCCAAGATAGTGACGCTCGACCTTCAAGGTACGTAGACACTGTTAGTTGTTATTTTTGGGTTAAAACGTCGATAGTGCATGGAAATGAGGTCACCCGATTCACTCAGTAAAAACGATTTCAGAATTATAGGACTGAATCTTATGCGTAATTATTGGTGATTGTAAAGGTCATTTAACTTATGGGAACTTTCGTTTGTATTCGGTTAATATGCGGTAGTGCCTTTCTCATATCGCCGATAGTATGGCAGTTCGGTCGCTTGCTCGAACCTACCATAGAAATTTGATCCATGGTGTATGAAAATATTGTTTTACAGATTTTAAATATCCAGTCAGCATTAACGCGATACCAGTTACCAGTACCAGTTACAGTTTTCACATCATTAATATTTTTTATTATTTTAGATTATGGTATGGTCCAGTCCTGATGAGGAAGCGGTTCGTTTCCATGCAGAGGAGACTGATACAGTGCAGTGGCTAGAATGTTTTATGCACTAGCACTCCCATTCGGACTACAATATCTTATATGTACTGTTTGTGTAGCATGAAAATATTTGCAAATTATTTTTAAGAAAAGGAGAAATTGATCAACAGCAAATATTGCTATTGTTGAGCAGTGGAAATAAGTTCTTTTTCATTCAGTTTCTAAGCAAATTCATTTCAAATTGAAATGACTCAACATTAAGTTTTTGAGAAATTGATCATGATAAAAGTCATAATTAATCTCAATTTATGACATAGATGTGAAACATATGATGAATTCCTTGCTCTTTTTTACCATATTTCATTAAAACATACTATAATACATGTATTTATGGCACTTGGAAATAGTGGTGAGAGCTGGAAGGCATTGCGTGGTGAGTGCCAGGCTGGCAGCAGTGAGACACATGCCAAGATGGCAAGTCTTGAAAAATGAAACCATACACGCTGTTCTATTGAATTAAATGATAAAGTGTGAAATTCAAGGACTTTCAAAGGAAAAAAAAATTCAAACTTTTCGTAAGGCCTGTTTGAACTCTGCAACTTTTGAAATGAGAACAACAATAAAGCAGTGCTTCCCAACTTCTAAGTGTCAGTTTTTGTTTTTAAAATATACAACATGCCCAAATTATTGATAGTATTACTGAATATGTATTTACAAGAGTTACTTCTGTGTACTACTATGCAAACGAATTGTATCCATATTTGATGGAAATTTTTCGGTCCGGCAAAAGTCCGTTCGGTCCGGCAAATTTTTCATCACTGCCGGTCCGAATGTCCGGCAGTTCTGAAAAGTTTTCAGCATGTCTGATAATGGTAGTCTCCTAAATCATGTATGGATTTGAATACTCTTGCCAGTTTCAGGATGGTTACTTGCAAAAATGTACAACTGAATAAAAGATAATCTTGTAGGGATTCACTATTTGAAGCATGTTTGAATGTCGGTTCTGTCATACATTGTTTTAATTTTCAACCCACATTAATAAGTGGCATAATAACTCCTCAGATTTTATTCCAGTTTTGTATAATAAACAAAAATAATGCTTTCTAGATGCCTCCTCCGAACCAAAGGCCGTCTCCAGACCAACCTTTTCCGCTAAGCACTGACAGAGTAGTGTCTTCCATACCAAAGGGTGGAACAGAAAATGAATACTGGGTTTATCCATCTCCTCAGATGTTCTGGAATGCTATGCTAAGAAAAGGTAAGAAAAGCAGTGGACAAAGGGAAATGTATGAAAACTAATAAAATATCACAACTGATAGAGGATAGTCTTGAGTATAATAGATATGAGATTTGTAGATCTTTCAACTGCACTTTTACTGATAATGTGGCTTGTAAAGTTTTCATGATAACATTCCATTGGTTTTATTCATAGATATAAAGTAAAGACTCTGAAGCTTCAACAAAATAAATGCAAATAAATCTGTTCAATTTCCTGATATATTTAGGGTGGAGATGGAAAAAAGATGATATCAGTGAGGAAGACATGAATGGTATAATTAGAATTCACAATGCCAACAATGAGCAAGCCTGGTTGGAGGTCCTGAAATGGGAGGCCTGGCATGCAAAGTAGGTTGACTGAAAAGACTAGATCTATTATTTTTGGGAATGATCTATCAAGGATTATGAAAACAGAATGGGGTTTATTTTATGTTGATATTATGAAAGAGATGAAGTGATCATAATGCTGCATATTGATTGAAATTTTAGTAAAAATTGTAAATGAAACTTTTCAGGGAATGCTGTGACCCAAAATTGAAAAGCTTTGGAGGTAAAGCCAAGGACTTTTCTTGGAGAGCAAAGATAAGGCATTGGAGAGGGTAACTATATAGTAAATTTCTTAAATGGGTTTACTCTTCCTTTTTATATGAAGCCAAATTAATGATTTTTCACCTGAAAATTGGGTATTGATGCAAATGTGGAAAGTTATATCATTTGGACAGTGGACAGCACAAGTTTGGTAGGTTTTTGGAAAGAGCAGGAAGGAGACAACTAAGAACTGGATGTTCAGTAAGAGAAATGATTTCACTTCTTCATGTTTCGTGAAGTGTTCAGTATCCAGTGCACTAACTGCTACTCAAAGAACAATACCACCTTCAATAATTAAGATAACGTGAGACCAAAGTTTGACCAAAGTAACTTTGAGTATAGTTACAAATTATTGCAGTGACAGATTTGTATATGTTGTTTTCAGATATGACCTTCCTTTTGACCGCCATGACTGGATTGTAGACCGCTGTGGCAAGGAGGTGAGGTACATCATAGACTATTATGATGAAGGACATGAAGTAGATCCAGTCACTTATCAGTTTACCACTTTGGATGTGCGCCCAGCACCTGACTCTGTCTCAGCTGTGTATGATATTGCCAAAGCCACAGTTTTGAGAAGCTGGTACTCAATGCCATCCATATTTGGAAGAAGGAGAAACAAGACAAATGTGGTTGACTCAAGCACCACTGACCAAGGCATTAGTGGTGACAATAGTAGTAGAGCTAACTCAAGCAGTAGTGAAGCATCATGAACAATATTTTGTCTTGGACAGTTGAACAGCTGTTATATGAATGGCATGTTGAATGGTACCTCAAAATACTAAACAGAATTTTCTCATGAATATTATAAGTAAAGTGGTGGAGCGTGGACTGTTTCAGAATGACAATATAAAAATAAGGACCTTAAACAGGACAAATTGTAAGCAAAAAACATAATTGGAAATTGATAGTATTTAGGGTGATTGTAAAATGTGTCAGCTTTATGTACAAGTTACATGATTGTTATACTTTGCTGTGTTGCTGTGCTAATTTTCAAAGCACGTGTTGGTCAAATTGAAAAATGTTATAATGTAAATAGTATGTGGTGAAACACTTTCAATATTTGCTTTGCAATTCAATATTTCCTGTGTAAAATAAAGCCAAATGTGAAACTTGACAGTTTTAAAGGACTGGTTTTCAAAATGATCAGATGCTAATTCTCTAATTATATTGCTTTGAATTGTGATCTCTAGTTGGTTCTATTTTTATCCAATACAGTTTGTTGAACTGGAATGTATTTGATTTCCAGTGGCTCAGTGGTAAGCAGGCAAAGAACTTATTCAGTGACTTGATAGCAATTTGCCGTATTTGCATAGCAGTAGGAGCATAAGCCACAAAAGGCATCCACAATTTTTAACAGCAGGTTGTCTGTGGGCTTTTTTGACTTCATGTTTCACAAGGTATTTCGGTAGGTAGTAAATTATTCCGTAGGTTAATAAACAGTACTTTCTTCAGTAACCCATTCTTCCATTTTTATTACGGACAGTCCCCTGAAGCATTATATCACCTGTATAACTTATGAAGGAGAAATATTGCAACACTTGGGACATATACCCCATTAACCAATTCGGGCTAAAAAATAAATAATACTGATTGTTATAATATTATCACAAAATGTCCAAGGATTTTATTTGTCTGTAGATAGATTATAACTTATATATATTTTGCTGATGACATATCAGTGATTTGGAAGTAAAAGTGTTATTTTCGATTTCATGATTTTGTGTACTACTTGACAAATAGGGGCTTTTAATCAAATTTTATCACTAATGATGTTAAATCACACTAATTTTCACAGGACGTTTGTAAACAAGACTGCTTTACATTGGTTTAAAAGAACAAAGGTCATAAATCTGTCACACTTGACTGTTCTTGGTTTTTTTTTGACAACTGCATAAATTTCAAATTGGTGATTTCATCTGCAGCAGTTACAGAGTTATCCCCTGAACCAATTGCTATTTACACCCAGACCCAGTCTATGTTCCAGGCACTTCCACAGGAAAGAAAAAAATAGCTGAAGACAAGGCATTGTTTTGTAATAATGACCCCAGAAGTTTAATTTGGACCCAAGTCAAGTAATGATAGGAAACAACAGTGGGGAATTCTTCCATTATACTATCCAATTTTCCTTTAGTGTAATGTTTGCTATAAATAGTCTGATGGTGGTGTATGACATAATGGAAAAAAAATACCTTTTTTTTGCAGCTGCAACAACTAATTGTTGGTGATTGAAATTAGCATTTTTACTTATACTGGTGCCCTGATTATACTATTCATATTCTCAAAGGTAAAATTTTTCAAACTTTCCCTAGCTAAATGCACAACAGGCTGAAGACTTGTTTTCAGTACATAAATGTGTACATTATATCTGTATGATATTTCTACAGCAAAATCTTGAGATTGACAAGACCACTTATTTGTATTACAGCCAAATGAAAACAAAGTACTTGGATTTAATGTATTTTGTTTCTTGCTTATAAACAGATGCAAGTCACGCATATCTATATAATAACAGCAGACAGCCAAAGTCTCCTTTGGATGTTTTTCGCCCAAAATACAACGTTCTGTTGACAACTGATACGGTTAGCAATACCTTAGGGCAGTGGGAAGATATGTTTGAATATGATTACAACTGTTAAAAGTATATTTTGAATCCAATTTCTAGCCTTTGGCAAATTTCATTAAAGCTTCGGCATGTGCGATAGGTATCACATATTATATTGTCAATAACACTACATCAGATAGCAGGATTTGCTGGCCCAGTTGTAATGTCCTTACATGGCAGAGTGAGTTCGATTCCCACTCAGTCCCAATTTTTATATGCAGACACTGTTAGTGTCTGTATACATTCTGATTGGTCTGTCCGTGTCGTCGACATCGCTGTGGCTGTCTGACACATGATGTTAGCCCCATAACTGCCAAACTATATTTTAGTTGTACTTTAAATTACTGAGTGACTTTGTCTGGTTAAGAAACAGGTTGCTATCTAAAATCAGAATGATTGGTTTACACTTACAGTAATTATTGTTTGTTTTTTTTTGCTCAAAATTGGCGATGTTCTCCCCATAGCTTCCAAAACTTATTTTTGTTTTACTTAAGATTTAGTGGATGGCTTTGTTTGGCAAAGAAGCCAGATGCATTTGAAATTTGACACGATCGGTTTATATTTACGGTAATTATTGTTTTTTTTTTTGCACAATTGTCGCGACATTTGCCCCATAACTGCCAAACTATATTTTAGTTTTACATTTAATTTACTGAGTGGCTTTATTTGGTAAAGAGGCAGGTTGCTGTGTAAAATCGGCACGATAACTTTACATTTATGTTAAGTACTCTTTTTTTTTTTTTAGTTTGTTTATATAACTAAATTTTCACACATCAGCATTTTCAGTGGCTTTTATGTCCCATGAAACTGAATCACTTGCTAATTTTTCAGTGTCCATGTTATCTGTAGTACATAATGTAGGAGGGTAAGAGAGATTATGCTGTTTTTTCTTTTCTGAGTAATGTCTGAACATTTGTCAGCTTTGCTGTCTAGTTTTATTTAATTCTTAATTATTATTATTATAAATATGTATTAATATAAAATGATTGCTGATAATTCTTTTTGCACCTGAAGGCAGAGTAGGGGGGTTGGTTATTTTTATTGCTTTTTACCAGATTTCGGTTGAAAAAGCATGTCACAAAACAAATAAAATATTAAGCATCTTTTATTAATTACACCAAATACTGTTAACTGTTTTTATTGATGTTCAATACTTTAAAATAAATATTTTCTCTAGAGCCCAGTCGTACCAGAACATTTTTGTTAAAGACACAAGTCTCCGGGCAAGTGTGACAATCAGGCTTTTAGACATGATATAGTATATAAAGATATTATATAAATCATGTATACTAATCTCTTATCATGGTTTAATGATTGACATGAAAGGTATCAGCTAGTTTATAAAATATAATATTATTTTTCATCTCAAATGCTTTCAAATATACTTCGAGAGAAGCATCTGCATATTGTTACACTAACATTCTCAACTAACGCAGTGGAAGGGAGCAACTGCTCATGGCCAAACTGACACATTGAAATATCATTTGCCAAGGATGTGCTCAGTTCTGAGTTGGACAAAAACATCTATTTTGACATCTATTTATGGAGGATGGCATAAGTTAAAAGTCGAAATATATATAGAATGTGTATTAAAAAAATCTTATATTGCACATTGTTTTAAGAACTACTGTGTGTTAAAATGCATTTGTCAATTTCATGACTTAAAACTTCAGTATTGTGTAAGAGTCAAATTGTGATTTTCCACAAAGTGTCACCAAAAACCCTCAACAAAACTGTTATCTTTAGTATAACAAGAACATTGGTAAGGTCAAATGTTCATTTTTTATACCGCATGATTGCCCCAGGGATCAGATTTTCATGTCAGTGAGTCAGACGATTTTTTTAATCACTGACCATATTGCAGTACAGTAGATCTACTCTTAACTTAACCATCTGGCTGTGCCATTAATGAAACCTTCACCATATGGTTTCATCATGATGAGGGGTATCATATTTCAATTATTTACTCCAGATTCATTTATAACTTGCTTTGCTTTTTTCTTCTTTGATTCCTGTGAGTTATCAGTAGGGTATTAGTGCCACAGTAATGTATTTCAGCAATGTTCAAATTAAAAAAGAGACTTAAATCTTATGTCTTCTTTAATGCACTACAAAAACAATTTAATTAACAAACAACAATCTTGATGTAAAGAGATTACAAAAATAAGCAAATATGTATAAGCTATATACAGCTGACAATTGTTTCTTAAAGGCTATCTGATAGCTTCTGTAACACAGATTTGCAATTAACCACGAACATTATAAATAAAATATTTATAAAAACATGAAAAATATTTTGAAAATACAGCTCATTAGAAAATAGCATAAAGCAAATGTTGTTTACATACAAAATGCACATTTATGTGGACGGACTGCAAGAACTTTATAACAGACTGTTCTAATTTTTTAGAAATCTACTCTAAATATAATAAATAATGAAAAAAAATTATTACATATGGATTAATCAAATGAGAATAGTTTCTTTGATTGCTGTGATTTAATCACTTGACTTGATTATTAATAATTTTCACATACAAAGTGACAGTCTTGATATCCCAAAGGACCATATTTCTGAAAGGTCAAAACTGAAAAGGGTTGATGGCAGTTTGCCAGCACATCACAGCTAGTTATATAACAAAACTAAAAACTTGACAAAAAATACAGCACATGCCACATAGCACAAATTGGGTAAATGCAATTTTTTTTAACTGGAACATAAAATGACTAAACCAATCTCGTTTAACCTATAGGTAAACATGACACCATCATTTTAGTCAAAGTTGCCAATTAAGTACAATTTCATATAAATTACACATTTGGGGATTGGTATTACCAATATAAAGCACATCTGAGATGTATAATTAACATACCTACAAATATAAGTCTGAGAGATGATTATACCAGCAGTGAATACTACAAAGCCACACACTTGGTAAAATCCCTGATTTGCTAAAACTCCCAGTGTTTATGTTAAAACCTAACAAAATACAAATTATTTTTCCTTGGCAAATTTTTTCCTCAGTTCATAAAAACCATTAATTTTTTTCTATGGCAAAAAGCTCCCCTTAAATTTGACAGCTCAGCTTTTATATTTCAGTGAGATCGGGACCAAATTCTGATGGCAAGACTGAAAATATTATTATAAAACATACCATCCACATATATGAAAAACATTCTTGATATTAATTTATATGGAAGACATGTACATGGCTGGGTTCCAAGTATCACTACAATTCTTCTCTACTTAGCACCTGATCATCCATAATTTCAAATCTTTTCTTTTCAATTTCAATTATATCCAGCATTTCTGCCACTATCTTATTGTCACTATGGTTGTCTCCAGGTAAAGCATGTCGAAACTGATAGTTAATTGCAAACAGAAATTTCATCAAATTGGGGAAATTAAATTCTCCCATAGTATCTTTATTGTAAGGAACTCCACTAAACTGTAAGTTCTCATATTCATTCAACTGCTTCCCATGTTTCTGTGCATCAGCAACAAGCACCAACAGACAGGGTGTGTCTAAGAAATAGCCGCTTACTCCCAGAGCCTTCAAATCCTCTGCTTCTGGATTCTTCATAACTCCAAAGTTATAATACTTTTCAAATCGCCAGGCTAAGGCTTTAAATAATGCTGGGGTGGCTGTTTCATCTGAAAATAAAATTTTCCTATCATTCAGTTAAACATTTTAGTATTGTTCAAGACGTACCTTGGTCTTCTTGTCACTGACTTGTGTCTTGATGCAGCTCCTCCATCTGACTATAATACCTTCTTAGCATGCATTGTGCATTCTTATGAAATCTGCACATTATCCTTTGATTTCATATGGGAATGTAAAATGTACTGCCCTTTTCATTTTCATATAGCCTGTGTTATATTTTAAAGACAGTTTACATCTTTTTAAATAAGAAATTGTATTTAAAAGACAACTTACATCTTTTTAAACAAGAAAACTGATACAAAGTTAACCCTGCTCTAAATTTTTATGCAAAGGTAAAATGCAAGAAATGCATGCAAGTGATCACTTAATTTGACCAAATTGTTTTTAAATATGTTCTCAGCTAGGTACCTTTGAGTTTTGAATTCGAAGCAAGTGGAACACTGAAGCTACCATCTGAATTTATTCACTGGACTTATCAACTGTCCTTTCAACATTTTATTTTTTGTTTTTCTATTTGATTTTGGCAACAGACATTTTGAAGTTCTTCTATGCAGCATCACTTAGAATTGCTTTTGAATAGTGCCATTTTGCCATTAAATAGGTTCATATATTGGATACTTGGGTTATTAGAGGGCATGCAATAATATAAGGTACTATGTCAAATTATAAAGACATCCACTTGGATGGATAATTATTTGTTGGTGCAATGATTTGAGCAGACTTACATGTGCGTGGCAAAGGTCTAGCCATTACCTAAATAACTACAGACATTTCTAAGAAAATCCCTGTATCAACTGTATTACATGTGCCAACCAAAAAAAAAAAAAAAAAAAAAATCATAGAACTGTTATGAAACAGGGTAATAGTCAACAATTGCCTTTCATTTACTCAGATGTCCTGCTTTAGTTCCTGATGTTGCTTTTATGATGAGCTCTAATTTGATATACATGTACATTACATTATGCAAATATGCAGTGGAATGTCAAATTTGCAGAAAATTGTAAATGTGGTGAGTTTGATTCCCAAGAGAGTCTAAGGAAAATCTATTACTCAGGAATGACATCTGTCTGACCTGTAGAAAAATAGAAACATTCATACAACTAATCAAAATCAAAAGCAATTTCTTTCAAATAAAGGTAAATCAAATGAAGACATTTTAAGACTTCATCTAAGATACATATACTGGTAATATATAAAATTAAAATCTTCAATTTCTATCCAATAGCATAGTTGCACTTTTGAGACAAGCAATTACCCCTATTAAAGATAGTCTTGTGTAACTTGTAAGTCACAATGCACTCTGGTTAACATTGTTTTCTCTTTCTTTGGAAATGATGAAAATTTCACAAGAAATCAATCAAAAATAGGCTTTTACATTCCATGTGATGCAAATTTGATTAGTCAAGATATAAGAGACTAATCAGGGTAGTTATGGCACTTTTCCCTTCATATTCTAGGAAATTGTCTATTCTTATAGTAGTTAACCTTAAGAATGAAATGTCACCGAAGGCATCTTCATTATAAAAGTTGATTTGTAGATGATCAGCTGTATGGCATAACCAAAAGGAGCAGAATAAGAATGCCAAGGGCAGAAAGTGAAATTATTTAGAGATTAAAGATTTTTAGCATGCCCCATACAGAAAAAAAGTGGTAAACACACATACCAGTTATCAATATAGTAGGGAATCTGGATGGATGAGACATGTAACTATCTAGGACAAAGCCATGAATGTCAGACTTGAATATTCTCTGTGTTTTATCAGGCAGCGACTGCAGAGCCTTCAGCTTAGCTTCATTTGGGCTATCAACATCAATATGCTTCATCAACTTTTTATTCTTGCTCCCAAATGGATATATTCTGGCATTGGGCACATTGTTTTCATCAATATTCTGAAAGAAAAGGATACCTTTTACTACACAATCCTTATTATAATAGTGACAATAAATAAAAATCCTTTAATACATTTTAGGAATGATATTTAAAATGACACTTTAACACTTTTTGAGTCTTAAAAGAAGCAAAAATAAAATGTTATTTTCCCATAGATTAATATTTGTACTAGTAATAACATAAAGCACCTCTAAAGCATATTAAGTTAGACAGTCTTACCTAAATATTAATGCAATGATCCTGTTTTAACACCTGACACATTATTAATATTAAATAAAAAAGTTTGTACTTTTGCACTTAAGCATCACACTTATTCTGTAACAATTATTTCACAGTGGGTTTTTAGGACTCGTTCGTCATTGATCTAACCATGATAGCATACAGTATGCTCTACAAAGTAGCTGTGGTCTGAGGGCAATGTTATCAGTGGTCTGATCTCTAAGACACAGTTTTAAGTTTAATCTTTTAGATCATCATTTCAGAAACACTTAAACCCAAGCTGATGAATTGTCCAACAGAGAGCTTACTGCAAAATGCACAGTCATTACAGTCAAAATTTACCTTTGTCTCACAATTTGGATTCATAAATCTATGTATATTTACTATATTTTAAGCAACTATATCTCTCACAAAATAACTAAGAAGTCTAAATTAAAGCTCCTCTGTATCTGACACATTTGAAATTGAAGTAAAAAAAAAAAAAAACTTAAATCAACTCAGGTAGATTCTCCCAAATAATATTATGTTACTATTATATATATAATTGCTCTTAGGAATGTTCAGATATTTAGGGTAATTTATTAAAAATAATCATTAATATTAAATGTTGAAGGAAAATTGCAAAATAGTGCCACTGCAAATTGGCACAGCCAGAGAATGTACTTTTCAATAAACCTTCGAATAAACTTATTAATTTGTCACGGGTCAATTATGGAATGATAAGGTATGTCTTTACATACGAGCAAATCTTGCAACATCTGTTTTTCCTGCCTTATATCTACCATTCCGACCCAGACAACACCTCTGACTGACGCTGTCATACTTTTCCACGTTTTCAACATAGTGCCATCATGGAATATAATAATCCATGCTTCCTTGCTTCGGAGAACGTTCTCAGAAAAGTTACTTATAGTAAGAGGGAATATGTCATTGAACATCTCATGTTTTTTGAAAGCAGGCGTTTGATGAATCACTTTAGTTTTTTGTCCATTGACTTCCACTATAACTAACGTATGCATTAAGAAAATATTGAGCAAACAATGAATGCTGTGCGAATTCATAATGTGCCTGTAAACAACACACACGTGTGAAACCAGGAAGTACTTCTGCTATACATCCGGGACCTTTGATCTAAATATAGCCATATCGCATAAACGAGTACAGCATTATTTCAATTTTTGAAAATATATTCCATTGACAACTCTTGTTCCTAGATTATCTTCTTATATATATCGTTAATACCATAAAATTAATAGACCCTGTCTCTTTTCTTTGAAATCAATTTGTTTAAATGCCCCTATCTCGTTCATGCGAGATCCCATACCTCGTGTTGTTTTACCGCCATTTGCAGTGAGATCCTCACCGCTGTTCGTTGTGCCTACTAATACTTCTCTTCTTTCTGCATATTCTGAAGTTTAACAGTATGGATGGGTAAGTGATAAGTAAGGTCTTGTTTCTGTGGATCTGTTTTTCTATGCGTCCACTTTTACCCGAAAGAAATGGCCAATATGTTCGTTTATCTTCGGCCTTTTCGGTTGTCATGATTTGATACAAACCTGTTGTTTCGTGACTTTGTTTATTCAAACGTCACACACGTGTTGACTCAGGGTTGGTCGCACCTAGCTTTTTCTCATCAGTTTATACGCTGTTGCTTTATCTTCGCACAAATGATTTTCAGCTCTAGCGCCGTGTTCTTTGCTTAAAACTTTATTATCTGTGTATATTCTTGTACTAGAATCTTTTAAACTCTTCTGAAACTTGTCGCTGTCACCTTAAAAACAGGATTCTCTGAAAATGGCGATGTATGAAAACAACAAAACATGGAATCATCAGCACTTCTTGAATCTAAGTTTGAGGTGTTGAACATATTTGTTCGAATTTGCTGTGAAATTTTGAAGGGCTTTATACTATCATTTGTGTGAAATAAACATTTTGTGACAACTGAAACTATATCTGGTATTTTGTTTTATATTTTGACTTCACATTGTTATAACCACGGACTGATGATACACAACTATTACTTGTGATCTGTACTGCATAATTCAGTATGGAATATAACTGCTTGAAACAACCTTGTTTATATGATAGAAATGAAAAGACCACAAATGGCCATAAAAAGTACCAGTTTCACCCACAGTAATGATATGATGTAAAAGAGTAACACATATCGGTTGGCACAGGCTTTGAACTTGCTGCCATTTGTGGTTGCTAATTTTTTTTCGGTATGATATTTAGGTTATGTAGAATATAAAGTCATTTATAGCACTTGTTCTTAAAGCCATAGTAGATTACAGGTGGTTGGAATTAGAACCAAAGACTTTTGGTTGAAAATAATGCACAGTGCTGATCTTCTCTTCTCCCAAAGATAAAATTTGAATGTTTGCCCTATCATGAGCTTAAAATCAGAATTACTAATATTTCTGTACACAAATAATTAAAAAGATGCAAAATTACACATCAAAGATCTCATTGCAACCCATATTGCTGGTGTGATTAAATTTTAAAAGAAGCAAATGATCTAAAGAAAATTGTAGGAGTACAGTAGGTCTATGTGATCTTAATTGACAGGACCCTGCTGTGAATTTTAACCAAAATGCCAGTTCTATCTTTCAATTTGCTACTAAATTATTAGGTTGCAGGACGAATTCCTGCTGTCAGAGCCCAAAGCTGTATGGTTAGGAATTAACTATGGCAACCACCTGCTGCTGCTGCAAAAAGCTGAATACAGATATATATTTCAGAATGTAAATTTGAAGAGTAATATTTTGTCAACTCTTGATGGCAATATTTCATGATGATGTCCAACATTTTACACCTTGTACAGTATCATGGCCCATTTCAAAACATGCTATGTGAGCATTTGGTACATTATGGTATTGATTTTCTGATCTGTATACAGACAGGATTAAGCAAGAGTGTCATGTCAATCATGCAAGTGATGGCTCCACACAACCAATTGAGAGGAAATACACAAGGTTTCTTTTCTTCCCCAAGACTGTTTTCTTAACTATTCATCGGCAGATTAATTATCAGAAACATGGAAAAGGGCAGTCCTTGCTTTTGCCTATGCTTCCCTGTTTAAAGCTTTTCTCATTTATCCTATCTTTAAAAAATTGAAGTTCATGAACTGATTGATGGATTTGACCGATTATAAATGCTCTTGTAATTCTTTTGAAAACCTGTTAAAAAGGTTAAATTATAAAATTGGAAAGCATGCAATGATGATGAAATTTACCATCTAACCCTTTTATTCACAGCAAGGTTACTTATTATTGAGGTTACTGAAAAAAAAATTCAACACTGTACATTTTAATTCCATCATAACAACAAGCTATTTAAGCCAAATATCTGAAAAAATGCTATATGTTAACTATTATTTTGTTAACTATATATATAACCATTGGATTTCTTACATATAGAATATTTGCATATATTTCAATTTTCTGCAAAACATAGTTAACTTCGGAATCAAAGTTAAATGTGAAGAGAATAGAAGTGCATTTTGCATTTAAATACTCCATTGCACAGGTTTTGATGTCCCTATCAATACTTTTCCTTTTATGCCCAATGTCAACTGCACCTTACTGAAAACGATACAAATTTATTTGTTTACAGGCATCCCCACAGAAGTTAAAAACTGTCTTTAATAGTTAAAAGATTTCTGTGCATTATCATTATATAATTGAAAATGATAGTGATATAATGTTCAATGCTATTCTGTATCACATATTCACCTCGCTCCATTAAGAGGTATTGGTATATATTCTCACAAAATAAATTACATGGTCAAGGCCTTAGTCATCAGTATTATATTTAAAATCACAAAAATTAATTGCCCTGTGATTTGAAAGCAATATCCCCTCCTATGGTGTTGACTATCCAAAGATCACATGAAATAAATTCATAAAATTCTTCCCCAAGTTTCTGTTCCAACCTGTTATTTTATATCAATAGATTTATCTCCATCTTTGCCTGACCTCCTATTTGTACAGGAAATTTTAATCAAGTGAAAAGTATGCAGCAAGGTTCAGAAGGTGACAGATTTTCAGTTGCCACAGCTGGTGGGTGCATATTTTCTCAAGACTTCACTATTGTGTGGTTTTATTGTTGTCTGTTCAACGTTATGCAGTGCTCTCCTCCTTTCTCTTTGTTATGATACTGGCTCAGCAGCACAGGTATCCAGTCAGGTGTGCTAATTCTATCAGACAAGAGTGCAGGGTGAGACATTAAAAAGGGTTGACTTCACCCGAGGGGGCACCCAGTGGGCTTGATTTTTGTAAATAGCTGTAAAAAATGTGATCACAAGATGAAAAGATAGGGAGAAGGGGGTCTTGTTAAAACTACATTGTTAGCTGTTTTTGTTTTGGAAAAAAATATGCCACATTGCTTGTACAATTTTTTAAATTGGAACTTGATAATCATTGATGACAGGCTCAGTAGCATATTTGCTTAATGAAACCATTTTAGCAGAAAATGCATTTGTGAAAACTCATTCTTTTGATAAGCAAACAGAAAACAATTTACTCGGCTAGTATTCTGTTTGCTCTACAGAGAGAAACGAATACTTTCCATTCATAGCTGCATAGAAAAGTGGAGTGCAATTGTGTGACAGCGATTTGCACCATGTCTGCAGTTACTGAAAAGAGTTTATTTCAAAACCCAAACCATTCACTGTATTCATTCCCATCCCTTCTTTTGGTACAGGAAATAGCAAACACACATCTAAAAGGCGGGTAATGTAGAAATTGTGTCACTACTTCAGCATACACTGCTTCACTGAGAGCAAGCACACTAATCTTCAAGATTGAGGTCTTAACAGATTTGTAAGTAGGCAAATGTGAGGTACTTTTCATCATGGAGGAAGGTGAAGTTAACTCACAGAGATAAAATTAACTCTTTGAGGATCAAACCAAGTTGTACACATTTAGATACAAGGGATAAAAAATGATTATTGATTTGGTTTAATACCTGCCTTGATTCAGAAAATTGCAGTGGGTTACATTTCACTTTGAGTTTTTTTAAGGGGCAGGTGGATTAAAAAAAGCACTATATGCCAGGATGCCTTCTTGATTCAATTTCAACATGTTGAGTCACGCCCAGTTTGTGATAAAATCGATATATCTTGTATTATGTCGACACAACATGTAGAAAGAAACTCATCAAAAGCAAATACTTCACATGGCCTTTTATAAAAGACATCAATCATTGATATCATACTATAGTTATCATAAGCATTGTGAATTGGCTTGCTAATATTTATGCATTTTTACCTATTGGCTGTGACAACTGATGATTAAAATGGAGAATACTGCCCTTGCTTAAACTAACATTTACCCCGTTCACACTACAGTTGCCAAAATGCGCATTTCTATAATTCGGATTTTTCGTAAGGAATCCGATTCGGTATTGCGTTCACACTCGCTAAGCGAACCCGAATCCCACGTTGAAAATTTCAGGTTAAACTTCCTGTTTTGAACACTCGCGCATGCGCCGCACAGGAAATCTTAAAATATCAACAAAAATTTGTGACGACAAATGCAACTCAAAAGACATTCCAGCATTCTTGAGAAGTATAAGGTGGCAAAATAAGTTTGTTTCCTCGTGTTGTAGTGAGTGGTGACCGCCAAATACGTTTGGTGCAATCGCTAAAGTAATAAACCAGTGTTCATAGATACCCGCACTTATCTGCATACATGCGCAGTAAGATCTGTACAGGTGTCGATTCCGGTAAGTTATCCGGATCGCGCTTAGAAATCCACCTCGCTTGCAGGATTTTGAAAATGCGCATTTTCAAAATCCTCTTGCGTTCACACTACTGCATTTATTCGAATTGTGACCTAATTCGCAACTTATCCGGATAACTGAGCGTAGTGTGAACGGGGTAATTGTGGAAATTAAGGGAGGACTGCAGGTTGGAGATTTTATCTTAAATTAAAGGTCTTAGCATTTTTATTCCTGTTGCATTCATTTAATGTATCTTCAAAACAACTAAGTATGCTTGAAACACTCCAAGTTCATTGTGTGATGTGATATTGGGATTTTTGGGGCAGAAACATCATTTTTGGTTTCCTGATTCTCTCAGGCACCTGTGCAGTTATAAACATGCTTTTAATTATTTTCAAAACATCTAATCATTTAATCATCTAATCATTTAATGGTATTATAACACTTGAACACAGTACTACAAAAGGGATTTGGGGATTTTTCTTTAATGTTGATTTTATCTATAAGAACATGATTTTTAGTCCTATTTGGGTACAGCCCCCCCTAAACAAACTTCTAATTCCTTTTTACTGAGATTTATTATATAAGCACTTTATAACAATTTAAAACCATTGATATGGCTCAAACCTTGAGAATGAGAAAAAAATAAATGACTGAAAAGTGCCTTATATTGCACCATACAATATATATAGAGAACCAAAAGTTATGCTCTTTTATATCAGTTGTATTTACATGTTAATAGAAATATGACATGAATATACATGATGATGCAATTTGCATTTATGTTAATATGCAAGCATTTCTTTCTTTTCAGGGACTTTTTGTCCACAGGGACAAAGGTAAGTGGAAGATGGGATTTCTTAAATCAAAGGCTGCGTTCACATGAAAAATCTATTTTCTAAAAATCTATTCGCGGTATCTTGTGATCACGGTCTGTGCCCTGAATACCCCGCGGCGTAATTACTGGCAGCGCTGAGAATTAATTACAACTTTGGAAGTAACTGGCTCGTGCTGCCCATAATTACACTGTGGGGTATTCAGGGCACAGACCGTGAGCACAAGATACCGCAAATAGATTTTTAGAAAATAGATTTTTCATGTGAACGCAGCCAAAGCTATTACTACACGTAGAGTTCGGAATTTGGGTTCCTGCTAACTTTGCTTGAAATTTTTCATATTCTTTTCTTCAGTAAAGTCTTTTTCTCTATTGTGGTTGCTTTGGAAATGCAAAAAAGTCTGTTTAAGTTTATCTCAACAGTTTTATTTTTAGTCTTATGCTAGCTAAAACAAGTTGTTTGCAAAATTAAATGTTTCAGACAGAAAAGAAGAAAAAAAATTGAAATCTGTATCTTTTTCATAAGTCAAAATAGATATCTGAAGCATTTGACTAGATTTTTATACTGATTTCACTTGTGATGCTTAGATGTTGCTGGTTTTGTGTGGTGGTAGGGGGTGGGGGACCTTAGTTTTACAAATTACCATTTGTAAATTAGTGTTGTGTAGTGTTTAGAATACCATAAACACCAGGATACTTCATTTGCATAGCATGCAATATTATTGATTTCATGTTTTACAGTTAAGCATTGCATATTCCTGCATATTTACTTAAGAAATAAGTTTATCCATCTTTTCCAGTTCATTAATATTTGTTGCGTGATTTTTTTTCTATTCAAGGTGCTTGCTGCAGGAGAATAGGAGAATGTGACTGTGCTACAGAAGATACCATCTAGAATATTTTTCCATTTGATTAAATGTTTTTCGTGTTGTGTAAGGTGTAGTCTTTATATCCATTCCATTTATTTATTTATTAAAGAACAGATTATTTAGTATATGAAACATATCAAACTATAATTTCTAAAATGTGGGAGTATGAAACATATTCTCCCAATTTTTGAAAATTATAGATTTGTATAATATCCATACAATGTACAAAATATTTTGCCATCACTCGTGTAGAAGTGGTCACTTATATTTGCTTTCATGCACTGAATTTTAGCGCCGAGTTTTTTTATGCTTTTAACAAAAGTGTGCCTTGATAAATCAGTTTGTCATTAGGTTGAGACCAAGACATCAATTTGTTGCACCTCTGGCCTGTGTTTGCTGGCATCTCTGGCAAGTACATGTACCTTTGTAACTTTGCCAGATTTCTATCCTTTTAATGTAGAGTAAGCTTTAACATATCATTAACCTTGCGATTGTCTATTTTAAAACCTATTTTGTTTAATCTTCAGTTCACCAGCTGAATACTAAGTAGTGCTTAGCCTTAATCGAGATATTCTTGTTTAAATCAGGGGTATCATTAATAAAGTTTCCAGGTTTATTCACAGATTCTGCTCACGATTAATTTTGTTTATATCTGCTCAGTTTGATTTGCAGCTTTTCAATTTGGATGTTGATTCTTGGGTTATTTTTATGTACAGACACAGATGTGTCTGTACATATTGCCATCACCTGCGTCTGTCGTCGCCGTCGCCGTCGCCGTNATTATAATTAAGATTTCAGATACATTTTTCATTTGTGCAGAATGGATGGGCTCTAATCAATGACATGTAAAATCAATTATGACAAGAATCCTTTAGTATCATGCAACTGATGGTGATCTTTGTGTGTGTGTTTTTTTTTTTTTTTTTTTTTTTGGGGGCTTTTGGGGGGGGTGCACAGTCTCATCTTCTCATCCAGGATCAAAAGAAGGTCCCTTTGCACATAAATTTATTTTGCACCAGATAGAATGCCATGAAATAAATTGTATTTGGTCACGTTATTCAAGTATAAAAGAAATTTTGTTCCTTCCATAAAATTCAATTTCAGCCACTATATATTGAAATATTTCTTGTATTTATTTGTTTTTTTACATTACATTAATTAAAGTTATCTCACTCTCTTTACAAGATTGAGATTGCAGTCACTAGATTCTAGGAATCTTATTCTATACCATAGTAAAGAAATCCCTAACTGGTTTACAGATAAATAATATGGTGAAAACACACGAGGGAAAAAATATATGATTTTAAGTGAAAGTCAATGTTTGGTATGCTGGGGAATATATTTTCTAAGTATTTCTCTAAATACTCGTTCTCGATTATTTGCTTTTTTCTCCCAAGGGGGGGAAATATAGGTTATCTTGTCTGTAGTGCTGATGTTGGTTTGTTGGCCATTTTTGAAAAATTCCAGTTCTTGCCTTTGTTGGCAGAGATAACAGACATGTTGTCCATGTTCAAGGTTTTGTCTTTTGATAGACACCATACTGTGACTGATCTGATAAGAAATGAAAATACATGATTCATGCAGTGTTTGCATATTATACACAGAATCAGTGCTGCTGCACAGAGAGTGAAACCTGCACAGCAACCACTTAGGCATGCATATCACACTGATTTCATTTGCAAAATCGACACCAGCAATCTGTTCATTTTGTGTTGTAGGAAAATTGAATCGTGTTCAAAGTCACCAGGGAGTTGATAGTTCAACAACCGTAAAAACCACACACTACGTTTGGCCATTGTTTCCTTGGAAGTTGTATTTCACTTTCAGTTTGTGCTGTTTGCTTTCAAATCTAGATTTGTATTATTGCAGGTGTAATAGTTTTCAGTGTGAGAGACCAGATTTTGGTTAAACAAGCTGCATGCCTTCCATTCAACTCTGCTTTTACTCTTGATAAACCAAGTATTTTAAAAAGATGGATTGTATATTTGCAAAATAATGTTTTTAAGCCCAAGAAAATGCTTAATTATGAGTGGCAAAATTTATCTTTGTTTGATCAGTTATACAAATTCATGCATTATTGAGATGGTGCTTATCTTCAGATGAAATATTTCATTGACTTTGCTTCTGCCTTTCTTACATATCAGTTCTATTAAGAGAAGATGAAGCAGGTATAAAAAAGAGAAATACAAGAGCCTTGTGGCAAAATGCTAATGGTTTTGCGTACATCAACAGATCATTTTAAGGGAATAAGCAGCACATCATATTTTTTACCTCAAATCAATATTTTGCTTTTGTTAAGAAATGATACTCTGTTTATATGTGAAGCAAAAGGGCTGTGTAATGTTCTCCAGTGTTTATGCTGAAGATTGGGACAATGGGGTTTATATAGAAGTTCAAGGCCATTGAGGGTTGAAGAATAATGTCTTGTGGCTTAGACTAATGGCATCTTTGGTGAGCAAAATATTTCTCATTTCAGCGAAAAAGAGAATCCAAACAAGTTAAATGATTTTGGTGATGCATCTTTAATTCACATTTTTTGCTCATTGTATACAAGGACTCAGACAGCATGTGCTTATATTATTTATTTTGAATAAAAGAGTGCACACTGGTGTGGTTCATGTAATAGTATAACATCCGTGAATTGTATGAATATGTTTGTCTGTGTGTTTAGATAAACTTTGNAAACTGTTAATTTTGTTTTATGTTAAATAAGTGTTAAAAATGGAAATAAACCCATTTCAGAATAGTGCTGTCTTGTTTCACATTTCCTCAGATTCAATTTTTAGGCATGTTAACAGTTTCATTATTTAATTAATAAGATAAGTAAAAGTGTTTGTTTGACAATTCCTGCATCTTTATAACATTGTTAGTTGATTACGTAAAAATGATGGTAAACTTGTTATCGTGTATTGTGTAATAAAGTTTCAAAAATGGAAATAAACTCATATCATTGCAGTTTGTAAGATTCAATCATTCACTATGTTTAGAAACTCAGAATGGAGGAAATTGGACATTTGACACTGTTCTATTGAAATTTTTCACATCTCATCAATTTTCTTAGTTGATCATATAAAAATGGCAGTAAACTGTTAATTTTGTTTTATGTTAAAAAAGTGTTAAAAATGGGGGAAAAAAAACATTTCAGAACAGTGCTGTCTTGTTTACATTTTGGCATTTTCAAGTTGTAACTTTGAAGTTCCATGGGCCTGAAGACCTTTGCTAGTCACATTTTCTGAATATTCATAATACTAATATTTTATTATTAAAAATTGATGGTCATAATGCTGTTAAACGTTATGTAATATTGCATCAAAATTTGGAAAAAAAATATTTTGGGCACTGCTCCCATGATGACCATTTAAGAAAAATCATGTCACTTACTGTTCTCAAACTTACAGGAAAGAAACATGGGACTAAAATACAGCTTCAGTAGGCAATGCAGTCTGTTTGGTAATTCTTTCTGCTAGTTAAACAGTTTTTTTTTGTGAAAATTTTATTTTTCACTTCTTGGCATTTTCAAGGTGTGACTTTGAAGTTCCATGGGCTTGAAGACCCATGCTAGTCACATTTTCTGAAAATCCATGATACGTATATTTTATTATTAAAATTGACGGTCATTATGCTGTTAACCATTATGTAATATTGCATCAGAATAGAAGAAAACACACTTTTGGGTGCTGCTGCCATGATGACCATTATGGGAAAACCATGTTACTGATGATTGCCAAACGTTCAAAAAAGAAATACAGGACTAAAATGCAGCCCGAGTTGGAAAAGCAGTCTAATTGGCTTCTTTTTCTGGAAGTTATACATTTTCAAAGTGTGAACTTGAACTGCCATGGGCCTGAAGCCTTATGCTTGTTACGCATTTTACTTACATTGGTATTACCTGTTGAGCATAATTAAAATTTGATATTGAATTTGCAGTTTAACATAATGTACTTTTGCATCAGAATTGACAGTAGCCTATTTTGTGCATAGTTATTTCCTGCTTTTTGTCTGTACATTTGACAGCTTTGCTGCCTTGTTATAATTAAGATTTCAGATACATTTTTCATTTGTGCAGAATGGATGGGCTTTAATCAATGACATGTAAAATCAATTATGACAAGAATCCTTTAGCATCATGCAACTGATGGTGGTCTTTGTGTGTTTGGGGGGGGGGGGGGTACACAGTCTTATCTTCTCATCCAGGATCAAAAGAAGGTCCCTTTGCACATAAATTTATTTTGCACCAGATAGAATGCCATGAAATAAATTGTATTTGGTCAAATTATTCAAGTATAAAAGAAATTTTGTTCCTTCCATAAAATTCAATTTCAGCCCAGTGCTATATATTGAAATATTTCTTGTTTGTTTTTTTTTTACATTACATTAATTAAAGTTATCTCACT
The DNA here is from genome assembly GCF_001039355.2 of Lingula anatina. Next base: position 282,392 of record NW_019773748.1, read on the forward strand.
CTCTTTACATATGTCTGAATATTAATATTTCCATGTTTTCTCAGTATTTAGAAAGTTGAAAGGACAGTTAGGCAATTAGCTGGCAGTGGTAGAGAGGTACAAATTTTGTCTTTTAATGACAATTTACATTACTTTGACACTGTGGTAGTAGGGCAAGGTGTTTCTTACCCTTTGACGTGTTTGAATAATATGTTTATGAACAAAGCCCAGTTTGTAAAGCATACTGTTTTCTTCAGGTTGCTTTTTGGGTCATTGAGCCAAAAGAAAGACAAGTGTCCATTTTGCAGCTTTGATGTCCGGTTTTTATACTGCATGGTGAAGATATTGTTACTGTTTTCATCAGAGATAACTAATATCTTGTGGACTTGTGAAATGCAAGATTTATTGAAATAAAATGCAACTGCATTATTGTATGAAATGCAATGGTCATATGTAAAAGCAAAGATTTATTTTACAAGATTGAGATTGCAGTCACTAGATTCTAGGAATCTTATTCTATACCATTGTCCATAGTAAAGAAATCCCTAACTGGTTTACAGATAAATAATATGGTGAAAACACACGAGGGAAGAAATATATGATTTTAAGTGAAAGTCAATGTTTGGTATGCTGGGGAATATATTTTCTAAGTATTTCTCTAAATACCCGTTCTCGATTATTTGCTTTTTTCTCCCAAGGGGGGGGAAATATAGGTTATCTTGTCTGTAGTGCTGATGTTGGTTTGTTGGCCATTTTTGAAAAATTCCAGTTCTTGCCTTTGTTGGCAGAGATAATAGACATGTTGTCCATGTTCAAGGTTTTGTCTTTTGATAGACACCATACTGTGACTGATCTGATAAGAAATGAAAATACATGATTCATGCAGTGTTTGCATATTATACACAGAATCAGTGCTGCTGCACAGAGAGTGAAACCTGCACAGCAACCACTTAGGCATGCATATCACACTGATTTCATTTGCAAAATCGACACCAGCAATCTGTTCATTTTGTGTTGTAGGAAAATTGAATCGTGTTCAAAGTCACCAGGGAGTTGATAGTTCAACAACCGTAAAAACCACACACTACATTTGGCCATTGTTTCCTTGGAAGTTGTATTTCACTTTCAGTTTGTGCTGTTTGCTTTCAAATCTAGATTTGTATTATTGCAGGTGTAATAGTTTTCAGTGTGAGAGACCAGATTTTGGTTAAACAAGCTGCATGCCTACCATTCAACTCTGCTTTTACTCGTGATAAACCAAGTATTTTAAAAAGATGGATTGCATATTTGCAAAATAATGTTTTTAAGCCCAAGAAAATGCTTAATCATGAGTGGCAAAATTTATCTTTGTTTGAACAGTTATACAAATTTATGCATTATTGAGATGGTGCTTATCTTCAGATGAAATATTGAACTAGAGAAAATATTTCATTGACTTCGCTTCTGCCTTTCTTACATATCAGTTCTATTAAGAGAAGATGAAGCACGGGACATAAAAAAAGAGAAATACAAGAGCCTTGTGGCAAAATGCTAATGGTTTTGCTTACATCAACAGATCATTTTAAGGGAATAAGCAGCACATCATATTTTTTACCTCAAATCAATATTTTACTTTTGTTAAGAAATGATACTCTGTTTATATGTGAAGCAAAAGGGCTGTGTAATGTTCTCCAGTGTTTATGCTGAAGATTGGGACAATGGGGTTTATAAAGAAGTTCAAGGCCATTGAGGGTTGAAGAATAATGTCTTGTGGCTTAGACTAATGGCATCTTTGGTGAGCAAAATATTTCTCATTTCAGGGAAAAAGAGAATCCAAACAAGTTAAATGATTTTGGTGATGCATCTTTAATTCACATTTTTTGCTCATTGTATACAAGGACTCAGACAGCATGTGCTTATATTATTTATTTTGAATAAAAGAGTGCACACTGGTGTGGTTCATGTAATAGTATAACATTCGTGAATTGTATGAATATGTTTGTCTGTGTGTTTAGATAAACATTGAATAGATTGTTTTACCTTATTGATACGGTGAACCGAAAATTGGGATTATATTAAAGGGGGTGTAATTTCAAGGTCAGGGTCTGCTATGCGGGTTCTACAGGTGCTCGGCCCACTGCAAAGCATATATTTGAAGTAGATAGAAAAGGGAGTAAATCTGATGCAAATGCGTTTGAGACTGGTCTGAAGGGAATTTATTTATAGGTTGGCTTCCATTGAGTGAGCAGTTCATCCTTTTCATCTTGAAGTTACCATTTGCCCAAGCCCCAGGATCTCTAGGTGCCATGCAGGTAACAGTGTATTTCTGGGAGATTTCCTGCAAGGGTGGTAAAAATAGTTTTTCTTGAAGATTGAGATATGTTTAAGACATGGTTATGCCAGGGATGTTAACACCTGACCTAACATGTTGCAAAGTTTATCCAGGAAATTTCTAGATTGTGCATCTGCATGCATGACTTGTAACAATGTCTTCACCATGTGTTTACATTTGCCTTTGATTCTGCCTGCCATTACATCTGTATGATGCAAATGGAAAGCAATAATAAGGCCAAGTCAACCCTCTCAGATGGTTACACTATAGATTACCTGGGCGTGGTTAAGCAGAGTATGTTTTGCATGGTTCCTGTTAAACTATTACAGCAGCCTCCAGTCTATTTACATTACAGGTAATGCTTCAACTGCAGTGTGAACATGAGGTGGTATTGATAAGCAAAACTAACATTAATGTTGTATGGAAACTGAGGACAAAAAATCTGATATTTTACATTTATATCCTTGTTGAGGAAAAACTAAAATCATTTAATGGTTGATTTTATTACTGATTAAGATGGGTAATTGACAGTTACTGGCATCCTTTGTTAGTTCTAGAAATTAAGTTATTATTTCAAGGTATCTCCAAAATGCCAAAATGGAGTTTGGTTTTAAACCTCTTGTCTTCTTTAGCTTATCTTCTTCCATGCTCAGGTGATTTTTGTTTGACAATTGTATGCAACTTATTGTAATAGAGCATTGGTTAAAAATAATGCAAACTTAGATCATGTTTTATCATGATCACGTTCTTGCAGTTACTCACCAAGATAAGTATAAAAAGTGATAAATTGGTCGAGAGCCCTCTGTCATCACTAACACATTCCCCTGCCAAGGTGGGTGAGAAAGGTGCTACAGTGTAGCCAAGCTGCCCTGCTGGCAAATTTGATATCTTTTCTACCTGCCCTCCTGCTGACCCACTGGTAATTATAGCAGTTTGAAAGGTCAGAGAGCACAACACCAGTCTAACAGACTTAGCCCAATTTCTAGTTGATATCCAAGGGTGGGCCAACGCAATGAAGGATGGCTGTATGCCATTAAGTACTGTATGATATCTATGCATCTTGTATTTTGTCAAATTTGATAAGATACAAGATAGTTTATTCTTCTATCTTGTTTAAAAAATTTGAACTAATGCAGACATCTGGGATAATGTCTTATTCCATTTTATTAAAAAGAAAACAGTCTTGATGAAAGCTGGATGTGTAGTCTGAAACTTTTGAATTCAAAATGAATGAAGATTTAAATGAATTTAAAACTTATGATATAGTAATATTTTCTTTTTAATTCTGTATCAGGGTGTTATTGATAAACTTCAGAAGGATTGGAACTGGTTATAAATGCTAGTGATGTGATAATAAATTTGACTGCTATTTCTAATAGTTTGCCAACTTATTATTATAATTTTTTTTTCAAAATTACAATTTAACACCAGCTCCGAGCTCCTAAGCACCACTAGAGTTTGGTTATTATTTGCCATCTCAGGTATGCCACCCACTCTGAATCTCACTTAGCAGGCTGTAATACTTGATTAGTGAAGGAGAAGATTGGGGCCAGTTGGTGCAGTCTTGTGCATCCGTGAAGAAGGGGAGATGGAAATGTCAGTTAAGAGGGGGAGGGGAGGGGAGGGGAGGGCAGAAGGTTAAGTGTGACTAAAATTTAGGATAATTTAAGGATTTTCCTTAGTTGAGTCATGAACTGACTTTTCACATACAGCTGAACTGGCATTTGCCCTATTTGACTCATTGTGTAGATTTGTGAACTGAAAAGATGTACACAGCTGTTTAACACTCATAACATCATTAAACAAAATTCCCTCTTTGTATTTTGGTCGCTCAAAAATTGTGATCAGTACTAGTACGTAATGTGTGTACTTTTTAGGTACATTACCTGAAGAACACAAGGGTCATATGTACTTTTTCACCAAACATTATATTGGTTACCTTGTGCATCAGATTGTATTTGATGTGATGGGTGACATAATTGATTCTTCATGTATTTAGTGAGGGGACGTTATCAGTTATTTTACTCACAACTTTTTAACCAATCCTAATATGGTAGCAGTGCACCATTAGAAGATACATTGCTTGGGTAGGAACTATATCTTTAGATTAAACTCCAGTTTAGATGCAGTTTTCCACAGGCACCAGGTGATCCAATATTTACAATTTTGGGGAAATGTGTAATTAGTGAACAGGTGAAAAATCTAATAATACAGTGAAGATGTTCACCAGCTGCATAGCCCCTTGTCCCAGCTCCTGTCTATTTGGTCCAGTCACATTTCTCGAAAATACTTTTAGCAGATTAAATGCTGATTGATGGAAAGTTTTTTGCCCTTTATTCCCCTTATGTGACTTATTTGCTTTCAGATGGCCATAACTGTGTTCATTTTCTCCTCTGCAATCTAGATAAGATCTTTCCATAAGTAATGTCAAGTCTCCCTTGTTGTTAAGTATACATTAAATGAATACTATTAGGTCGGCTTAATGGAAGCTGTGTAATGGTACTATATTCCCTCGGTCCATACTAAATTTAAGTGGGATCAAGAAATTGTAGTGTCAGATTCAACAAAATTGGTTACCTTTAATCTTGTCAGGCTGAAAAAAAGTGACAAAAATATATATTATGAGTTTGAATCATTAATTATTATCTTGTCCTGACAACATCAATTTCAAGTTATTTCCACTTTTATAAACCTAATGACAATTAATTGTTTGCAACAGCCTGTGTGCATTATAGTTTGTGTGGTTTTGTTATTTTTAATTATCACTGGTCTGAGAACGTGTGAAATTTAATGGAGGGAAACAGGGATATAAGCTGCTGTATCACAGTGCCATATGCTCTAAAGTTAAGCTTATTTGTCAGTGGTTGTAAGTTTAAAATTTCAACTTGTTAGCATTTCAAATGCAATGTCAAATACAATGATTAGGTTGAAGCTCCTCAGTTATGTGTTTGAAAATATTGCATATCTATCAAAGGTGTTAAGCAATGGTAAAGAATATATTTTTAAAGATTACGCTGAGCCTGGTGAAGGGGCTAGTTATTGATTTGTGATGGACAGCAGAGGTAGTCTACCTGGGTGTTGTTACATCACTGGACAGGTAGCAGGCATACACCCTGATTAGCAGTGGCTACTCGGGTTTTATTTTGGGTAGATAGGGACAGGTGCCTGCCTTATAAACTGCATTCTTTGTCTAATGAAGATGTCCAAGAAAAAATCTTTGAATGCGGGGGATCTGTATTGGTGCTGACTGATTTGAAGTTTGGAGCTTGTGTTTGTTAAAACTGAGTCTGTTTGCCATGCTCCTTGATTATCATAAACTTTCTATTTTGGCACAATTGTTTTGTTTAGCATCTGCTTTGAAAGTGAGCTTTGTATTTGCTCCCCCCTTCCCATTAAAAAATGTGATTTTTAGACTATAAAACATGATGGGGAATTTTTATGCATTTTCCATATTCTTTGAAAAGAAAAAATGCATGTCATGTCCTTTGTTCTGGGTAGCTGTAAAGATAATTAAAAGCAATCGCTGGCGGCAGGCAGGCGTTTTTATCTTGCCATCTGGTGTTGAGCAAAGAAAGGAAAAGGAAAAACATCCAAACCATATCAGCCCATCACATTCATGCTGTGGTTGTCAGTTTCACTAAAGAATTGAAAGTGTTATTTATACTGTGACTTCTTTTCTTTTCGTACTCAGGAAAGTACTTTTTGGCCTGCACATTATGGAACAATTTGCAAGTATCTCACTAATTGCATTTTACTTATTTATGAAGCTTTGCTGCATTACAGAATGAATGGTTGCACAAGCTCTAAATTGATGCTGAAGGTCCTCTAACTTAGGATTTCCCAAGGGAAGGAGGGTAATGGGACTTGGAGAATATATTACCTCAGTTTTCATATTGTTCATAGCCAGTGCTGATCCAATCCACTACTTTAACTAATTACTGAATGGATCTAGATGGCTGGATAGCTGGCTGCTTACTTTCTGATTTATGAAAGCGATATTGATTTGACTGTGATCCAGGTGGATGTTATTGTTAAACAGGTGCTTTTAACTGCATCAGTGCTGTGTGGAAGGGAAGAGGCCTACTTTGTGGGGAGGAAGGATATCGGGAGAGGTAGAAGTTGCTGATAGGAAAGACTTGTGATCAGGGTAGTAAAGTGGCTTGATATTTCGATACAATCCCCAGATCGAGGTGGTGCCGCTGCTGTCATCCAATGAAAAGGCCCACATTTTGAGGGGTTAAAATAGTCTCCTATTGTCACTGAGTCATTGCTTGGAGGTTCTATTATTTACATAGGCGCAATTGAATAGGGGCTTGGAAGCGGAACTCTAGTTGTATGGGGTGGTTATATCAATAATTGCTCAGTCCCAATGCTATCCATCCATTTGGTCAGCAGGTCCCATTGTTGACCCAGGACTTATTTAGTGTGTATTTGTCAAGCATTAGCATTAATTGATCCCCTGCCAGTTTGTTGGACAGAGTGAAGTGCGCTATTTTTACTTGGCACTCACACATCATCTACACTAGTGCTTGTCAAGTCAGGAGGAGGAGATTAGTTGGAGAAGAGTCAGTTTGCCTGGGAACCTCATTCTGCGCTGTTCTCACTATAGGACAAGGTTGCCGGTGAGAAACTCTCATATTGTACACATTGTACATTATCATTACTACGACAACGGACAATCTGAGCTCACGTGGGGAAATACATAGAGACTTTTTTTGTGACACCACCCTGGTCAGTCAAATTTAAAGGTCTCCATGCTTCTGTCATTCTCGAAGGTCAGTCCTCCACCGTCTGCATACTATGGTTTATCACCTATTCAGACCCCGCAGGTGCCTGTTACACTTCCCATCCCAGCACAGCAGCCTCTGTATGTGCAGGGCATGAAGGTAGGGAACTGCTGAATATTCTTCTTTCTATATATGTGGAGCGTGCCTGAAACCGCATTTTGATTTCACTGTCATGCAGCGTTATAATTTATTTATGCAGGAGAGATGGAAAGAAAGTGCCAGCATACGTTGCCACATCTAGTTTCCAGACAGTACTGATTGGAATGGACTGTTTTGGTTTAGTTGTTGTTTAAATCTTGTTTACTAAAACTTCGTTTTTTTCTCTGTAGCACTTGTTGCTGACTCATCATAATTTTGTAATCATATTTTTCAGTTGGAAAGTGATGGTGGCAATGGAGGTAAATTTCTGCTGAAATAATGTATTATGTATAACTGGAAGAGGAGTGAATATGACTCAGTCTTCTTTCAGTCTGTTTGCTAGTAGGACTTAACATATTGGTTCTCTTCTTTATTTTTTCCAGCGTGGATCTGATGAGCTTTTAGGTCACTCACAACTCCCTATGGTTACAAACGGAGCCTCTCCTCTCACAGTCATGGATGCAAACAATGATGCAAAAAAGGTGAGACAGATGACACCTTTCAAACAACAATTTTAGAACCTGCTGATTGTGAATTAATGGTTTTATTTAGCTTATGTTTCGTGAGGTTTGAGTAGGAAGTAATATCATATAAAAAAGAAACCAACATTTAAACTCCAGAACAATATGACTTTTCTCACAAATTCTGGAGAAAGCAAAAGGGAAGTTGTATCATGTGACATATCATGAATTCTTTCTGCGCGGTAATCAATTTTGAACTTTTGACCAGTGGCAACTGTTCCAGTGCTTCCTGTAGAATTTGCTTAATTTTAGAAAACTTGTGTGGTTTAAAGTTACCATTTAGAATGAGGAAAAAAATGCAGTTGAATTGATCTTGTGGGGTTAAAAAGAAGGTAAGAAAGAAATGAAAGATGATTTGCTGCGTAAGGGAGGTAAATGGAAATAAAATTCCCACACTTATTTTCGGTTTAGTATTGAAAGAAATTCCTGTAACCCGTCTTCACTGGAGGCATTTTCCATTGTGTGAATTTCAATGGAAGACGAGACTTCCATGTGGGAGTGAGTCTCATCAAAAAGTCCCCCAGGTGCCCGTTTGTCAGGATGCAGTCACTTAATACTCCTGAAGTGAACTCCATCATTTCCAACAAGACCTCTTAGATCTTCAGATCCAGGTGTCTTATTGAGTTTGTTTACCTGTTGGCTTGGTAAAGGTGTGTCTTCAACATTTACCTTGAGACACTTAAGTCTCAGCTATTGTGCCATGAAATGTTCAGCAGGAGCCTTATTAGTGAAAAGCAAACTGAACTCGTGAATAGTTTCCCCTTGATAATCCTGCTTAAGAAGCAGGGGATCTTTTATTAAGTGTTCTTGCTTCTAGATTTTAAGACTTAACTCAAACTGTTGAAGTATTTGCCTGTCTGAGTTCTTAAAATCTTATCTAATCTAATTCCCAGCCTATTGCCATAAAACATTTTTTAAAGAGAGAATGAGATATAAAGGTTTCAATTGTGATTGCAATTTGAATGGGTCCTGGCTGATTATGTAGTGTTGTGAAAGGAAATAATGACATAAATGCTATTGTCCTGTTTTGAATGCAACAGCTTGCAGTGCATGACAGGCGATGGAATTATTTATTGACAGTCTAAATTCAGAATTTTTTATGGTGTAACTTTTGTTTTGTTGTTGATTTGAGTTGATAGGGAGAAAATTTCAATAAGAATAAACGAGTTAAGTTCTTTCACAGCATGACACAGGCTCAGACAAGAAAACACAGCACCCAGCCATTTTCAGACATTCCAAATACATCCTCATCTTACATATAAAACACTTGAAATCTGACTAGAACACCATACCAAATTCCCCTTTTTTGTTCAGAAGTGACTTTCAGAAAGAAGTACTTCACTAATCAGTAGTAGTCCATCTGTTGACAAAAGGTGTGAGCATGTTTATACAGGATGCTAGTAGAAGAAAAAAACACAGCTGACCTCCTGGCTGTCAAAGTTTGGCAAGATTAAGAAAAAATAACCACAAGTTGTTGGATAAACCAAACCAGTTCCATAGCTTTAACATAATAAGATGGTTGTCAAAGATAGGGAGAATGTCAGGGTCTCGAATTGCCTTCTTTATTCAAACTTTGTTGAAACGTTGGTAACAAGAGACGAGCAAAGAAATTGGTTCATGTATTTTAATGCAGCAGGTGAAGCAAAGATTTCTATGACAAACCCTGATCAATAATGCAGGCTGGTAATATGATCCAAGAGGAAGGCTCAGGTGAAGACTGACTGTGGTGTGGTAAATGTATCCCTTGTATTCCCTTACTGCGTGCTGTTGCATGTGCTACATGGTGTTTATGCTGTTTTCGTGATAACGACAACAACTGCCTGGAGAAAATATTCAAACAGGAGATATTGATTGATGGCAAGAGAGCATCAGACTTACTCTTCTCTCTGTGTAACTTTTTCCAGTGTGTCAACACATGTCTCCCTTGAGTGCACATCTAATGTAACACATGAAAAGTTTATCCCTTTTAAAAGCTGGATTCTATTCCAATTGATTTTAGCTTGTTGTCCATTATCGGTACCCTTTTCTCTTTTAATCAATATCCTCATTTATATCAACAGATCTCTGGTGATGTAGCCTTTCATATTGTAATGAAGTAGATTGATGATTGCAACTCGCTCATCAAATGAGGGTGGTGAATTATTGATGCTGTTGACGCGATGTATTGTTCTGCTGTGGCATGCTTTGTGAAGACCAGAGAAGTTGTGTTTTCCCAAACGTCCACTTTGAGTGGGGCTTTTTGGTAGATTAAATTGTACAATGTCTAATGGCTGTTCTGTGGAAAAGCATTTCCCAGACTGCACGTTTGTATAAAATATACAAGAGGAGGAGAGCTACTCCACTCAGTTAATTAGATAATGGAATGGATTTGGATGAAAAGTGATATTAACCTACATTGTGTACTTTTCTGGTGATGAAGTGACAATATAGTGCACATAATGACCTGTTGTTATCCGTTTCATAGTTACTAAGCATCACCCTATAAATTTTGAAGTCTGCTGCCACACTTGCCATTTGCCTAATTGGAAATTGCCATTTAGTTTTAATAACCTGATGGCCTTCCATTATGATCTCATATGCCAAAAAAATAAATAATTTACCATTCTTTTGTTAGTTTTGCTGTCATAATTATAGAAATATTCACTGTAAAGTAACAGATTTACATTGTCACAATTGGGGGAAAAAAAAGAACGGTGTTGGATTAAAGAAATGTTGAAGGGCATTCAGAAAGATCAGAAAGGATCTGTGAAGTATGCATTTCCTTGCCAGTGCTAGTTCTCAATTTTCCAATGTCAAGTACCTGCAGCATGGATAGAAATGTGCCACGATTTTTAGGACTGTAAATACCGCTTAAGCTTTGAATGGTGAGAACACAAATAAACTTTTATAGCAAATAAATTTTATTGAATACAACATGCATTGAGAGCATTGAAACTGTACAAGAAAAGTTGCATTATTTGCATAGTGGCTGAGCAGCAATTTAACGAAAAAGACCCTGCATATTATATGAGCTTGCATGCTGTATGCACCCGCACACTACAAATTCATTTCATTAAAGTAGTTACTGTAGTAGAACCATGGCTGGATCCTGTGCAGACACACTAACTGTAAGTTGAGATTGCACTCTTTATGGGCTTGGATTATATTGTGCCTGGTTGTCTCACCTGACATTTTATGACTTTAATTGTGGGCCAATTTCTTACCTGCTGTAAAAGGGGTTTTATTATGGCTGTTGTTCAGGATGGGAAGATGGCCCTTGGGATTGAAATATGAGTCCTCAAGGTGTGCCTTTGGCAGTTAACTACAGAGAGGGCAGTTCAGTATAATGGGTTTATCTTTATGGAAAAGCAATGTAATAGAACTTGATGGTTCTGGTAAAATCCAAACCCACCCATGAAAGTGGCATTTTGTATAAAGAATATGACGGGAGAGGACACTGTATCATTGATGAGACTTTGATGTACTGGCCTCACATTATTACTTACGAGCATTTTGCTGCTAAATTGGCTATTGGCTCCATGTATTCCATCTCTCTTAGGAAAAGTGTGAATTATCAGAGCATGCCATTCACAATGGCTGGGCTGAGACAGACATTTTACCTTTTATGTGTAAAGTTGAGGTTGTTATTTTTATGGCCTGTGGGGTCTCAGTTTTGCGTTGGCAAATAAATAAAAGTTGGACATTTACAGGTAGATCTTGATGCATTAGTTTTGTGACAGGACATTAACAACAGTTTTGGCCAGCTTATATATTATATGTAGATGGTAGAGAAATGTTTGTAAGCCACTCCAGTACAAATAACGCTATTAGTGAAGGTTGGACAATAGTTCTTTCCCCACCCCTTTATTCCTTGAGGCGGGCTGTTTGCATTCCCTTTACACGGGTTTACATAAGAGATTGTTTTGTGTGACTGATTCAGGTGAATTCAAATTCTGCACCACCATTGTTCTAAGTGCACTTGCAGTTTACTTAGCAAGTCAGACTGTGCATGATGTATACAGGTACTTGAAAAATGGTGGCTGTGAACTGCAGCAATTTTGCCTGGCATGGCATGGGCAAGTGAAAATATGCACATATTAAAGATATATTGATAAATTGTCAAGAAGACTTTGTTTTGTATTATTAATGAAAATAAAGGGGAAAAAATTGACCAGAATTTGGTTTGTAAGAATATATGCCCAGCTGCCCTTTTCTGAATTGCTTATAAATAGCATTATAAATCATCCATAATGCTGTATTTAGAAAATGCTCCTTTGACTTTGAATATTTCATCTAAATGTTTAGTTTGATGAATCTTATATTCTTCTATATGTCAGGAGTCAAGGGCTCCTTGCAGTAACTCACTAGTTCAGAACACATTGTATATCTCTCTGGCTAGAAGTTTTATCATGAAATACCAATTATAAAATGCAAAGATACAGAAATTAATATTATGTGAAAGAAATTCTCACTGTGGTTGTTGTTTACTATATAGAAAAATGCATGCAAATAAGATGGTTTTGTTACAAAAATAAGTAACACAGCAATATTTAATGTAAAAAAAGAAAATATCAATTCAAATGAATTATATAATTTATTCACATTTTTTTTTGTTTCCAGGTTAAATTGGATCAGAGCCAGGTGGGTCCCCCTTCCAAAGTGGTCCACATTCGCAGCATTCCCACCGATGCCTCGGAAGCAGAAGTGGTGGCCCTTGGTCTGCCATTTGGCAAAGTAACAAATGTCTTGGTCATGAAGAAAAAGAATCAGGTATGATTGGTTTGAAATATTTCCCACTTACAGTGTTAACAGCTTATTTGAAAAAGTCATCTACAGTGAAAATGGGGAAAATAAGTTGTTTTAGGTTTGAAAGCTAATTGCTATCTAATAGAAGGTCATCTCATAGTAGCCACTGAAGCAATTTTAAGTACCTTTAGACAGAATATGGGCTTTGCTCCAGGTAGTGCTGTATTTCTTTGGCAAGATCTATCCCAGTTGCCAAATGTGATTTCTTTGCAAAAATACATACAATACTGTATGACAAAATGCCAACTTGGGTAAATGAAAGGAAATATGCAGGGATTTTGACCGATTTCGGAAGAGTAAATATCTCTCCTTTCAGAAATAACTGAATGTTGCCATGTCAAAGATGGATGCTCTGTCTCTATTATTGTAAACAACGTAATTGTTTTGTTATGCAATACCAGAAACCAAACTAGGCTGATAATTGAATATTGGAAAAGCTTGTATTGTGGTGAATTGGATTTCCAATCTCTGACCCTTGACTGATATTTCAAGTTCTTCCGTAGCAGCAGGTGCAGTCACAGGCTATTCAATATTCACCTGTTCCACTTATGAATAGTGAGAACATGGAATATCATTCTCATTTGGCACACTTGCACAGTTTTACCAAGGAATCCCATCAGATTTAGTTGGTAGAAATTTATATTTTTATGGAGAATTTTAATAGAAGTGTTCCCGGTTGGGTGGTGTGATGAGTGCACAGTGCCTTCTGCACAGGTTTTCCTTCTGTTTTAAGCTGTTTGTTGCATATCTTGATCAAGAATGCATGTCTAGGAGCATACTCTCTGGGATCTAGATCTGAAACATTTTTTTCAGATGGGGTAATTAACATAATAATGGCAATAATAATAGATAAACAGATAAATATAAAAACAATTGAAAGAAAAACTTTCCCTTCAGATAAAAAAAGGACAGTAAGGCCGAGAGAAAATATTAAAAATGCAATTTCACACAAACCACTTTTATATAATAACACTTCTGTTGACAATTGCTGATCTATTATTGCTGTCATTTAAAGTTAATAGACTTGATTGGTTTCCATTAAGCTAATACAAGGTCACCAAAATGCTTGTTATAGGATGGCAGCATGGTGCAGGGTTTATGTTTGCCTGTCAAGACATTTCATTTATCCCTTCATGTCTACTCGGCAGACACAGCGGACATATAGGAAATTGGCTTCATTACCACAGTTTTGATTCTCAGCTGAGCACCAAGGCCTTGCTGTTAAGATGGAGGGGTCCCTGCTGGCTCTCACCTGGGATACTGAGTCAGCACACAGATATGAAATGTCATGTCTCCTCTGATCTGTTTAATGCCTGCAATAACTGCATCTTTATTGGCCCGACCCAGCAGAGAGGTGCTAGTTTAGAGCTTCTCTTGTGTCAAGTCCAGGATACATGGTTTTTCGATTGAAAGGTGTTGCATGCTAGCTGTGTGTGTTTCTGATGAAGTTCCCATGGGGTTAAAATTACACTTCTCTAATCATCGCTCTTGGTGGTTATGTATTTTTTGGTACAGGTGCTTTTAATCCTACATATGTAGGTTTTCTTGTACCTTGCAATTGGGCCTGGAAAACTGCTCTGTGGCTGAATTTTTTATTCTGAATTTACAAGCTAACAACATATACCCATCTAATGGTTTTACTTTGAAGGCAGATTGTACAAATGTTCCCTTTAAATACCCCGTGTACCAATTCATCACTTGGCTGTTTCAAGGTGTTAAACATGATTGTGATCATGGAACAACATGCAAGGGTTCCATTGACATTGAAGACTTGCATGATTGCATTTGTAACAAAGTCCTTTTGTAAGTAGAAAAGATTGGAACTCGTGTTGTCATGTGAAGACACCAAACAGATAGCAGCTGGAAAGTAAGGCAGCATGCACTTAAACATTATTAGACCCAATCTTTTTCAAAGCTGGTAATTGTAGTGGAACTAGAGGTGTTTGAACTTTTCAACTTCCCTGTAGTGATAGAACACAATGCTGGATGATGGACGTGGTGTTCTTAATGGGTTTGTACCTAGGCAGGTGTGCTGGTGTGTTGATAGGATCATCTGTTAATAACAGGAAATGAAATGAAAAAAATAGTTGATAGAAGTAAAACAGATGAGTTGCTGACACATCTGATATGAGATTCATTGCCTTGTTTGCTTAAGTATTAGCTAAGATGATATTGAAATGTAGACTGACATATAGATGTCTCAAGTTTTTGACTTTACTTTTTTAGCACCAGGATATGCTTAAAGTCACTGTTATGATTTAAGGTTTTTTTTGTGAAAAATGTTTTTGAAAGACAGTTGTGCACTTTTGCAGGAGTATTGAATAAATGAATTAAAGACATAAACAGTAATGAAACTAATTCAGTTGAATATATTCCTTTCTGTTTCCAGGCATTCCTGGAGTTTGGTGACGAGAATCAGGCCTCCACCATGGTCAGCTATCACACAGAGGTCCCTGCTAACATCAGGGGCCGGACAGCCTATGTACAGTTCTCAACCCACAAAGAACTCAAGACAGAAGTCGTGGTAAGGAGCAGCATTACAATGGGCTTTTGTTTCTTGGACAAGATTTCTAAGTAAAAGTTTGTGATCATCAGAGCTGAGTCAAACTTCACCTATGGTGATATTGACAATATGAATTTTGACTTTTTGTAAATTTGAAGTTTTTGGGAATTAAATAGTAGTAAATGAGTACTGTTGACTGACCTTGAAAGCTGCGAGGTGTATCTTAATGTGACCTTGAATATTGGGCTGCCCTGGTGGTAAGACTGGGCGTTTCCTTCAATTGTGTAGTGTTAGAAATGTATTTATGTATAATACTTTTTCCATTTTGTGAAAAGAATAATTCTGGTGCCATGTAAATTGTATTTGCTTCGTCTGGATTTCATATTGATAAACACCTGCAGGATTTGCTATGCATTGATCATCTTTTTATACTCCTGTTGACAGAACTGATATTTGCTTTTATTCCTGGGTGCCTTTAGATTGACCCTAAGCATATTGTATTTTGATGCATTATTTAATGACATTGGTAAAAATACATCAATACCAGCCACAAGGTTGAAGGTAATGGTAGTTAAAAGTGACAATTCTTTTTTTAAGCCAACCCTTGTTCTGAAATGCATGTAGATTCCAAAAAAAAAAGGCATTCATTACTCAGAACCTGCATCATAAATTTGAATTTCAAAAACTAATTTATTCTTGGTGATGATTCTCTTCCATGATGTTCCAGTTACAGTTATCCTATATATGCTAATGACTCTGGTTCAAGAAAACTGAAATTTGATAGCACTTTTGAACATCTGCCACTGCTAGTGATTTAACTGCAAAGTGATCCATAATTGAAACATTGTTTTCTTTGTCAACTCTTAGAGCAATTTACATATAAGAACCAGAAAGAGAAGATTTGCACTCAGTATGACACAGAGGTTTTGATCAGAACGACATATGCATGCGTGTACATGCATACACACACATACGCAATAGATATAGGGTCTTGTATAAGAGAAAACGTCATTGTGCAGCTGATATAATGCAATTCGTGTTAATAAAGGTTAGTTGTGGTTGGAATTGAATCAGTTGCCAATATGCCGTGATATAACTCTCTACCTCAAAGTCACGATATACTTGTTTGTCATAACTCTGTACACATAAGAGAAAGACTTGATAAAGGAAGGACAAATCTAAATTTACTTAGTCTCCAGTGTCAATTTGTTCCCTAGCATTCTAAGACTAGAATGTGTACTTTACTCTCTTGACTTGATGGAGTAATCTAAGAGAACAAGACAGAACTATGCAGTTTTATATTACTTATAGGGTCTCTTGTGTAAATTGATGGCAGACACCTTTTCTTTCATTTTCCCTTGAGGAAAAAACAGTCAATCACTTGACAAGCTGATGGCTCTTTTTATTGCTCTGTGAAGATTGTTAAAGAAAACTGACTTCTGAAATGTAGAGAATGATTCCAGTATTTCACACCAAAATGAGTGATAATAAAATATGTTAGAATACAAATACCTCTCTATTTATAACCATCTTTCTCAAAGTGCTAATAAATCTTAGTCTTTTGCTGCTAATTCAGGAATAAAAGTACATTGAAAGCAAGAATTTTGTGGTCCCCTTCACACACTTCTAACATTGCTTTAAGTTGAAGATTTTATGGTGCAAGGAAATGTGGGATCATTTCATTTCCTGTTTGCTTGTTTTTGGGACACTTTTTTTGCGTCTGCTCATGCTTACACCCTTTTCTAAAATTTCATGGTTGGCACTATTTGCAATATGAGTATTTTCAGTATGTTTTTACTTTCTTATTCCAGAAATGTAAAATATTCCTTTGGTTTAGCTGTAATTATATAATACTTGTGGTTATAGTGCTGTCAAGCTGATCTGCAAGTTTACGTGCTTTGAACTGGGTGTGACTGGGACTTGCATCACTCAGCATGAGGAATTTTTGTTTGGGCCCCCATTTCTTTCTGTGTAGAAAAGAAGAATGGTTGGAGCGGAACACACACAGGCAACTTTATATGTTAGGGTTAATAGAAAACGTAGGTTATCAATTGGGCTCATTTAGAACCTGAGTGCGAGATGGGATTAGTTGTGTGGCTTTAATAATAGCTGACAGGGATGTCTGGAGGGTTCACTGGGCAAACAAATACAGTTACTAGATCAGGCTTGAGCTAGTAGATTTGCAAGAGAGAAAGAGAACTAATTGAAACAAAATTAGGCAATTCAAGAACCCAGGGATGTTTAGCAGAATCTGCTTTTTTTCACGTTTTCCATTTTATTTCAAAAGAAGAATGTCAAACCCAAACTTTTGAACTTTAAGAGAGAGAGCTGTAGCTTTACTTTTTTAGCATTCTTTCTTGTTATTTATGATTTATTTTGTTATGTTTAGGGGTCATGTGTTCTTATTCATGGCTAGCTTTGATGTGAGCTTTTTTTCCAAAGAAAAATAAATCAACAGTCGACAAACAACAGTTTTTACAGCTGAACATTCCCATCACATAAAGTGCCATTACTGCAGGCAGGATTTGGGAGATGAGTTCAAGACGAGTTTGAAATGGTATGCATTACTCTCGCATTACTCTAGGAAATGGAAACCTGAGGATGGAATTTCCTGGAATCTAGTAATTTCCCCCAGTGTTAAGATCTTCTGTGAAGATTTGTTTTCTTTTGCACCTGTCTTATCTGTAAGAGGTGTGTAATCACTCCAGTATCTCCAAGGGGTGACTGGCTGCTAGAAGTCCGATAAATTTGTTATATAATACTTCATAGCCACCATCTATGCAGTTTCTAGGTGAAGGGTGTGGTATATTTGTCATTCCATAAAGATGAGCTCTCACATACCTTGCTGCTTTTCCACCTGACGAAACTTGTAGAAATGGCAATTAATTGTTGATGGAGTTCTAGTCAGAGGCAGAAAATATTTTGAGGCATCTCTGTAGAAGTGAAGCTGGATATATACACATTCCTGTTCATGTTAAGATGGATGTTTTATAATGCTTTATTTCAAAAAATAGCATTATTGTGATTTTATGGGTAACTTTGCTAATTCAGAATACTAAAAGTTCTTATTTTATTTGACATCTAGTTTCACCCACAAGGCAGTTGAGGAGTGAGATGCTGATCCTATTAAAAGCCAGTGAAGTTGAAAATTAACCTGTTAAAACATATCTTTTATTGCCATGCTTGTCAACAGTGGTTAGCCCTCATGTAGAAATGATAAGCACATTTTGGGAAGAAAAAAAAATCTTCTGTTGCCACAGAAGCATAAATGATGGACACTTAGCTATAATAAGACATCAAATATATTTGACAAAGTGTATTGAGCAATATTTTTGTGTTTGTAAAAGTGTGTGTGTATATGATATATCACCATCTGTTTACCCAACAGATAAGTGATTTATATCAGTGAAATGAGACAAAAGATAATTTGAAAAAGACCCTTCCCTGAATGTTGACATTTGAGTGCTTGGTGTAGTCGTGGCTTGAAAACATCTATGTGCATGCCGATTTGACTTGGCTAGTGATAGCTTGTTTCTTTCTGCTTAATGAAGATTAGAGGTTGCTCAACCACAATTAAAATGTTTTCAACAGGGAGGTTATGAATAGAGAAGATAGAACAAGTTGTTAGTACAGAATGCTATAAGACTTAGTTTCTGTAAAGTAATAAAATCTTGCTTTAGATTTGCAAGAAAATTGAAGGAAAATATGGGCTTTCCAGTATGACAAAAACTGTTAATGTTGAGGCATCTTGGCTATTAAAATTGATCAATAGACCCCAAAGCCACATAAAACATATGCAGATATTTTTCACTATGCAACCGTAGAAGATTGAGTTCTTGTTGCCATTAGGTAGTAGATATTGCCATCCTGCTCATTCTACATGGGTCACTTGTCATAATGTATCCATGTGTTTGAATTACAAGAGCAGACAATTTTTACAGGAAATTGGTTGATGATTATTTGTATAGAATGATTCAGATATCACACATGCTCTTTGTACATTATATTTCTATGGTGAAGTGGATGGTTCATTTTGAATTCTTTTTTATCTGTTGTGATGTTGTTTAAGTTACTTTGACGCTGCTAAAACCCATTTTGAATTCTTTTTTATCTGTTGTGATGTTGTTTAAGTTACTTTGACGCTGCTAAAACCCATTTGTAATTTGGAAAAAAAATGGTTTTANGAAGTTGAAAATTAACCTGTTAAAACATATCTTTTATTGCCATGCTTGTCAACAGTGGTTAGCCCTCATGTAGAAATGATAAGCACATTTTGGGAAGAAAAAAAAATCTGCTGTTGCCACAGAAGCATAAGTGATGGACACTTAGCTATGATAAGACATCAAATATATTTGACAAAGTGTATTGAGCAATATTTTTGTGTTTGTAAAAGTGTGTGTGTATATGATATATCACCATCTGTTTACCCAACAGATAAGTGATTTATATCAGTGAAATGAGACAAAAGATTATTTGAAAAAGACCCTTCCCTGAATGTTGACATTTGAGTGCTTGGTGTAGTCGTGGCTTGAAAACATCTATGTGCATGCCGATTTGACTTGGCTAGTGATAGCTTGTTTCTTTCTGCTTAATGAAGATTAGAGGTTGCTCAACCACAATTAAAATGTTTTCAACAGGGAGGTTATGAATAGAGAAGATAGAACAAGTTGTTAGTACAGAATGCTATAAGACTTAGTTTCTGTAAAGTAATAAAATCTTGCTGTAGATTTGCAAGAAAATTGAAGGAAAATATGGGCTTTCCAGTATGACAAAAACTGTTAATGTTGAGGCATCTTGGCTATTAAAATTGATCAATAGACCCCAAAGCCACATAAAACATATGCAGATATTTTTCACTATGCAACCGTAGAAGATTGAGTTCTTGTTGCCATTAGGTAGTAGATATTGCCATCCTGCTCATTCTACATGGGTCACTTGTCATAATGTATCCATGTGTTTGAATTACAAGAGCAGACAATTTTTACAGGAAATTGGTTGATGATTATTTGTATAGAATGATTCAGATATCACACATGCTCTTTGTACATTATATTTCTATGGTGAAGTGGATGGTTCATTTTGAATTCTTTTTTATCTGTTGTGATGTTGTTTAAGTTACTTTGACGCTGCTAAAACCCATTTGTAATTTGGAAAAAAAATGGTTTTAGATAGAAATCTTGTTGTTTTTACCTTATACATAGAAAGGGCCCTTATGCAGTGGTTGTGGCAAATTTCAGCACTTGAGGTTATATAGTTGATCCAGGGTATTGGTGTCTTTTGATGTATTGAAGTTAGAGTCATGAATTCTATGATGAACTAAAAGACAACATACTTTCACTTAATGGCATAGGATTTCGTACCATTGTTTGAATTGATTGAAGTGTTGGTTTGATAAATTAAAGTGTCCAACATTTAACTGAAGCTTGGATTCGGATGCAGAGTAAATATTTTGGCTGCAGGATTTCGAAGGCAGATCTAAATTCTTTAATAAAATTTAATACAATGTTCCTCATTGCTCTGTACTTTAATCTGGAACAAAAAGCTTTTAAAAGTAAATTTGCTATAATAATATAAAATTGCTGTGAAAAAAGTAATCCAGAAATAGTAATTAGGGTAATTTTATTCACAAAAAAGCATGTGAAGAGAAATTGTCAGTCCTAAATTGCATTTTAATTGGCACCTCCATCTTTATAAAGATGTATTATGTATAACTATGGTTTATCTGCAAGCTGTTGCCCTTTGAAAATGATGGCACTAGTCCAAAAAAATATTTGAATTATTTAATTCGTAGTGGGGATGAGAGAGAGGGAGAGATCCTCAATTTCAATGCAAAGCAAATGTTTCATGGTGATTATGATGTTTTTTGCATATTCTTGTGCTGCACCAATTTTTTTACTGCACATTTCCCTCTTTTTGCACTGTATAGAAGTATTAAAATATGACTGGTGTTTCTTTCAGAATCCTGCAGCCCAGGCAGCATTACAGGCGGCAGACAGTGTCCAGGGGGAGGGACAGAAGACAGTTCTGAGGGTCATTGTAGAAAATATGATCTACCCAGTTACAATAGAAGTTCTCTACCAGGTAGGAGGACACTTCTAGCTTAACAATACCATGTCCTTAATGTGGAATTGTCATTATTACAACTACTGAATTATTAATTCATCTATTGATATTGCCAATTTTATTTATTTATTTATTTAAAAAATAATTTCTTAAAAGCTATTGATTGATAAATATTTTGCAACTTGTGAGTTGAATCTAAAAATTTTTCTGAAAATCTTCATTTTCATATTATTCCATGACAGACAGTTGATTTCTCCATGTTCCACTTTCCAGATCTTTACAAAATTTGGAACTGTTTTAAAGATCATCACATTTACAAAAAACAGTAAGTAAACATCTACAGTATGCCTGAAGGACAGGGTATCTAATCTGTTGTCAGAGATGGTGGCAGATTTCATAGAAACCTGAAAGAGTTTACATTTTGTCATTGGGACATATATGTTCATATTAAATTGTGAACATTCAGCCACTCCCTTTTATGATTAACAACCAGTACAACCTGGATCTAAAGGTTTATGCAGCCTCTCTGCTAGCTTGTAACCAGCATGTTTTGAGTATGGCAAAAAAGCAAAAGAAGGGAAGAAGTCCAGCTGTTCCCTCTTGTATGTTTGTACAAAAAAATACAGTGATGTACTGCATGCAGAGGGTTTTGGGGAGCTAACAGGTTTGGCAAATAGCAGCATCATAAACATATGTTTATAGAACAAAAATGTAGATGAGCAAACTGAATCCTGGCAATGCATCAGTGAGTGAGTGACAGATGATTCTGTCTCCAGCTAATGTGTCCAGTCAATGCCTAGGTCGTCAGGCATGCACTGATTCAATATGCCTATCACTTGGAACAAATGGGTTTCCTGAAACTTTAATGGAAGTGTTGACCTACCATCACAGCTGTTGCTGTAGTGATAAGGTGGCCACCAGAATAATGGCACCAGAATCTGCTGTGTCATTCGATCAAGAGCCCTGACAAAATTGGATAAGTACGAGGCACGAGGCATGCTGAAATATACATTCACTATAATTGCTGTTTTTTTTTTCCAAAGAGAATTCCCTCCTAGATATTCAAAAGAATAATCACCAGATAAAGCATTGCTAGCTCATGATATCAGACAGTGGGTGTGAGGGTCTTTAACCCACTGAAGTGCTTTTATTTCAAAGAATTATAAATGAAGGAATGAAATGAAATATGAATTTAAATTTACTATACAATAATAGTATGAGTAATAAAAAAGGCCATTCAGAAGAAAGATTCTCAGTATGAAATACTACTGTTTGTTTTGAAGTTGCCAGCTGAGGTGAAATCGAAATTGGTCTCTAATCTCATAGGTTTGCTTGCTTGCTTAATTGTTGAAATGTGATAACTCAGATTAATCCCATTTCACATCTGCCTGTTACTTAGTAATGGCCCTGGCAGCATGTAGATATCTAGTCTGTGTATGTGACACATCAACTTGTATAGAACAAACTGCTGTGACCATTATAATGCCATATAATTGCGAACTTAGTGCAGCCAACTGTAACATTAATCAGCTGTGTTCCAATGCAGTGACAGCATGTATTATTGATTTTTGATTTTCAAGAATTAGTGGATTAGAATGTTTCCACCAATTGGCGTATTGTATGCAATAATGCATGCATGCATAAACGTTTATGCATGCATGTATAATGGGCTCCCCTTCGTCATTGCCCATATTCTGGGCATGCTGGTGACACTGGCGCTGGGCCCATGTGTTCAGATCAAGGGAGGCCTTATAGGAAGCTTTTAAGTCAGTTGTTCTTTTGCTTCAGTTCACATTAAAAGAATATCCATTTAAGGCTTAACTGATCATCATGCCGGAGATAAATCCAGATAGAGTAGAGCACTTAGTGGTGCAGCATTACTGTTAACCACAAGGGACAAAAAGGTCTTCAGACTGACAGTCTGTATCATAAAGAATAAAAATAGCACAATTAAGTCATAAATGATTCTTAAATGAAAAATCCTCCAAAACATTTTTAATGATTTTTTATTTTGAAAATTAAACCATTTGCTGACTTTCATTATTACTCCCTTCCCAATTCTCCTTTTCCCCATTTTACTTGTTAGTCTTTGTGACACTTGTTTTTCTCCTTTCAGATTCATTCCAGGCCTTAATACAGATGGCAGATCCAGTAGCTGCACAAGCTGGCAAACTGGTAAGTATATGTGAATCAGGTTCCATTTGCCGATGAACCACATGGTGGTAATAGCCTAATTGAGGCACATAACAACACATGAGCGATGCTTTTTTCAATCAAAACATTGTTACAGTTATCTCCAACAGCACATTCAGGTCTGCCCAACTGCTGCCAGATTATGAGCATTACCGATGATCTGCATGTCTAACAATTTTCAGTTTAACCCACTGATAGTCCGCATAACTGTACATATATATTTTGTGTGGCACATAGTTATGTATAAAGTTTCATGTCTCACAATTTTCAATATGAGAGCTACCTTATTTGAGTTTGTGTCTAGTTTTCACATTGTGGTTAATGATGGAACAAATGCATTGAGACATCATTGACTGTCAAGTTAGACAAAGCCTGCCACAAATTAGTCCTCAAATATTTTGATAGACTAGATTTTTAAGACTGTTGCCCTTATTTGGAAGATATACAGTTACTAAACCTCCAGTATAATTTTTACCCCTCAATCTAGCAGGTGAATATAATGCTGTGTGGTTGTATCTAAGATGCTCTAAAATAAACAAGACACTGTTGGCATTAATTCATCTCAGGTGAAGGACTATTTCTAGACCAAAAGTACACCCAGTCTCATTGCCTGCAGAGCCCTGGAACCTGTTTGTATGTGCCAAAAAACAAAACAAAAAAAATATATTGGTATGATTTAATGAATATTGTTGGGTTGTGCCAAAAATTGCTGACATGTAAAACCTGTTAAATGTGCAAAAATGGTAATTAGGCAGCCCTTACATTGTCGAGTCTCCACCAACACAATGTCACAATGGTGACATTCAGGATACTTTCATACTGGTATCTGCTAGTACTAACGAAGGACAGATGAGGCCACTGATATCTTGGCCTGAGAGACAGAAATTTGGGTTCACAAATGTAAAGAATTTCTACAGAGTTTGTGATTAACTTCAGTTCCAGCAGAGACTGACAAGGCCTCTGTAGGGTTTAAAGATTTCTAAAAGTGAACCCACTGAGATTGAAGTTTCCCTTTGTGGTGCAGTAAATTGAAACTAATGAGGAAATGAGTGATTTGAGATTTGAACATCTTAACATCTGTGCTCTGGGGTAAATGAAGATGGCATTGAGCTTTATTTGCAGCCAGTCATACAATAAATGGCTCCAATTTTGCAGATCATATGATACTTGCCTCTCTGATTAACCCAACTGCTATGATATTGTGCTATCAGAGTATGAAAGCAAGACACCCGACTCCTATGAATTGCTATCAGATATGTCTATTGTAGTTGTTTAATTTTCAGTTGTCATAGCACTTATGTGCAAAGTGATTGGCAGTGCCGCTAGTCTGGGAGCTACAATAATTTTATCTGATAGAGTTTATTTGAATAACAGCTTATGCTACCAAAATTAAGTGTTTTGTTTTTTGATTATTTTTAATGTTTTTACCTTGGTATTTAAGTTTAAACATCTTTTACAAGAAATTGGAGATAAAAGAAAATATGATGAATGCAGTTTTCAAAGTAGTGTGTACTTAGTCAATTGTAAACCTGACTAGAAAAATTATATGAAATTTTATTTTTTTTCCCTTTAATTAGTCACTTGATGGGCAGAATATCTATACAGGGTGCAACTCTCTGCGCATAGACTTCTCCAAGCTGTCCAGCCTTAATGTCAAGTATAATAATGAAAAGAGCAGAGATTACACCAACCCCAGTCTCCCAACCGGGGATTCCATTGCACACCATCATCCCATGGATCATGGAGCAGCCGCCTTTGCTCTGGGTAGATATGTAGTCTTGTTATGCACTGAACACATTCTTTCTGGTCTAATTATTTTTATGCACTCAATGCACGCTAAAAAGTATGTTTTTTCAGTAACTTGTGTCAAGGTAACACTTCTGTATTTTAGAATTAATTATTTTTTG
This sequence comes from Lingula anatina, assembly GCF_001039355.2. Next base: position 307,579 of record NW_019773748.1, read on the forward strand.
CAGTAATTTGTTTTATTAGATGAATTGGTTGTTTGGTTTTGTATACATTAACGAAGTAGAACAAGGAAACAATTGAGTTTTTTTGAAGAATTTTGTGTTGGGTGTATCATCATGACACATTTGTTCGCTTTCCCTCTTGCCTTCTTTGGGCAAGTTTCAACATCTGCCTCCATAAAGTCTGGTAGTAGTCTCAAAATGTCAGGCCACATTTTATGATATAAGGGGAACTTACAAGATAGCCTTTTAAGAATATGGATTGCTGACCAACTATGGTCACTTATACATGGCACTGATAATTCTGTTCTTCCTACAATTATCACAGGGTGAACTTCTGTTAATGATTATGCTTTAGGTTAGTTAAGAGCTGCTTTGTTTGTCAGCTGCAGGAGAGACCTCCATTTTCTACATGGATGTTTTGCTAAAATAAAAAGTTTCACCCTGTGGATATTCACTTTGTATTTCAGTCTTTAGCTTTGTGATGTCTGCTGTCTGTCTGTCTGTCAGTACTTGTCTTTGACCTTGCTTCAAGCTGTGTTCGCTTTTATTCCCTATCCTTAACTTTTATTCATATCTGCCATTTTGTTCAAAAAGAAAAAGAAAGGGATGGGGTGGGGAAAAGGAAAATATGTCATGCATTCTGAAATTTAGGGAATTTCAAGCTAAATTTATCGAGATGAAAGGGTGACCTGTATTAATTGGACAGTCAAAATCTAAAAAAAAAAAAAAAAAAAAAA
>NW_019773748.1:309089-324569 GCF_001039355.2 Lingula anatina
TGCACTGAACACATTCTTTCTGGTCTAATTATTTTTATGCACTCAATGCACGCTAAAAAGTATGTTTTTTCAGTAACTTGTGTCAAGGTAACACTTCTGTATTTTAGAATTAATTATTTTTTGCAGTAATTTGTTTTATTAGATGAATTGGTTGTTTGGTTTTGTATATATTAACGAAGTAGAACATGGAAACAATTGAGTTTTTTTGAAGAATTTTGTGTTGGGTGTATCATCATGACACATTTGTTCGCTTTCCCTCTTGCCTTCTTTGGGCAAGTTTCAACATCTGCCTCCATAAAGTCTGGTAATAGTCTCAAAATGTCAGGCCACATATTATGATATAAGGGGAACTTACAAGATAGCCTTTTAAGACTGTGGATTGCTGTGACCAACTATGGTCACTTATACATGGCACTGATAATTCTGTTCTTCCTACAATTATCACAGGGTGAACTTCTATTTATGATTATGCTTTAGGTTAGTTAAGAGCTGCTTTGTTTGTCAGCTGCAGGAGAGACCTCCATTTTCTACATGGATGTTTTGCTAAAATAAAAAGTTTCACCCTGTGGATATTCACTTTGTATTTCAGTCTTTAGCTTTGTGATGTCTGCTGTCTGTCTGTCTGTCAGTACTTGTCTTTGACCTTGCTTCAAGCTGTGTTCGCTTTTATTCCCTATCCTTAACTTTTATTCATATCTGCCATTTTGTTCAAAAAGAAAAAGAAAGGGATGGGGTGGGGAAAAGGAAAATATGTCATGCATTCTGAAATTTAGGGAATTTCAAGCTAAATTTATCGAGATGAAAGGGTGACCTGTATTAATTGGACAGTCAAAATAAAAAAAAAAAAAAAAAAAAAAACCTGTGACTGAACGGAGGCACTCCACTTGTCTAAATCTGTGACCTGTTCTGTCACTCATTTTCTGTTCCTCCTCCTCCGCCACTGTGATTGACCAATAGCATGACATATCTCATCTCATATGTGTCACAAGGTACCCCAAGTGTTCTGGCATCACCATTTGCGACAGCTGTACCTGGTTTCGGAGCCACTCAACTAACAGCGTACGGTGCCGCTCACCCTGCGGGAGGTACGCAGCTTGATGGTCTATACCACACTAACCCATTTAGTAAGCTTTTGATTTGTTGATGCACTTTTATTTGATTCACTTATTAAGTTTTTTTTTCTTAAATGTTGTGGGAGGCAGCAAGATCTGATGTACAAAGATGTGTAAATAGAAAACACTTTTTGGAATAACTTGATGTAAAACCTAAAATATCAGACATGAGCTTTTTCCACATTTTTTAATTCAATTCTGATGGTTCCGGAGATTCATCAAGATCTTCCATGATAAATGTTCAGAATTTTTTTTTTCTTTTTGAAACCTAGGCTCATGTCTGATATATGCATGTGTCATTTGTGGAAATAAATGGACACAATACCATATTTTATCATTAATTTATTGTATTACTTGGTAATTGATGTAAACTTTTTGGGTTACAGACCAATTTAAAAATTATTAGAGGAGTTTGAAAACATTGAATATTGGTTTTTCGGCAGACATTTAAACAACAAAACCCAAAACAGATACTCAAACTTAAACTTTTGCATTTTGGTTCATGAGTGAGTCAAGCATTTATTAGACTCCCTCAAGTTCACGTTTCTTGAAAAACTGAAAGTGAGAAACTCATTCAAAACTCATTATATTGAGACATGATCCAGATCTTTCTGCTTCCACTTTTTGATTTGCATGATATATTATGTTGTGATTTGAGAATCATCATCATTGGGCTTTGATTTGGGGTTTGGGGAAAACTCTTATCAATCTATTTGTAGCTTTGCATGGTGTATAGAAAAAAAACTTACATCTCTCTTTAGAAAAAAAAATTATGGGGTGATGCATGCAGTTTCAGGAAGATAGATGCATTCAGCTCTGTTCATAGTTTGTTTTACATACTTGACTTATTTTCACAGTGTATATAACTTATTTGTTTGCATTAGTTTTTGGGGATAGAGAGTTATTTTAGAAATTAAAAGAAAATAAAAATTTGCATGATTATCCTTTGCTACCACCATGCTTTAATACATTTTGTTATATTGTAGTCAATCATACATCATGTTTTAGTTATTTTAATTATAATCATGTTGTGGTTAGTTAGTTTTTTTACTCCCAAAAAGATCAGATGTGTATTTGTCAAAATGTCAAGAACAAAATGGCGGTTTGAAGAAAAAATTATGTGCAAAAAGTTTTCAAAGAAATTAAGGTGCATGTCCCACGAGTAGGGAGCACCATGCCAGATTTTGATATGATTTCTTGAACAGTATTTGTCTTGAGGATAGGGTATGGTATTGTTTGCATGTGCTGTTTAGTTTCCCATGCTTATTTGTGCTATTTCTTTTTTTTTTTTTTTTTTTGTCCGTACTGTAGCAGCACAAATGAGGGGATTGCCAGGTAAGTGTTCATTACCCTTAACCCTGCATGTGTGTGTTTGTCAGCTTTAAATGTAAGATGAAAAAAGAACACTAGTAAGAACAGACCAAGAGGGATGAGAGGATGTAGAAACCCAAGCTGAACTTCACAAAGAATCTTTGGTCAGTGGAACAATATCTGTCCAGGTTGTTTTACAAAAAAAAAATCACTTCTGTGTTTTATCACATTTTTTAAAGTTGTACTCTCAATCTTGAAAGCAAAATATAATAGACTAGACACTGAAACATGCTCACAATAGTGGCTTTGTAGGGCTGCTGAGTTTTAATTAGCTAATCGGTGGTGAAACTGTCTGAGACAGAAAGCATGTAGTAGACTTCATGTTTTTATCAGCAAATTTTAGTCCACTGACTAAAGTTTTTTATGTGTGTGTGAAACAGGACTATGCTGTTGTACCTATTTCAGAATTAAGTCTGTTTTGTTACTTTACTGAGTGAATATCTGGCCCATGTGATGTTGATACATATCTGCACAATATGGGGCATGGGGTTGCACTTGGAAAATAGCATAGGCATCATGTGTTTTGATAGATAATTACATACATACTCATATTTGAGTTATTTCTGTTAAGCAGTGTTGTTTTCAGTTGGAACTAAATAAAAGAAAGTTAGAAACTGAAGCCACCATTTGTGGATGAAAAAGAATAGCATAAGTAGATTGATATACCGATGCCACTTCGAGGAGTGGAGGTTACATCTGTGCTGCCCTCTACAGTCTAGTCATGTAGTGTAAGGGTTGTGTTTTACATATGCAAACTGGCATTTTCTTGCAGCTGGTGGAGCTGGTGGTGGGTCACCTCTGGCGGGGTTCCCTGGTATGCAGCCATCTCCTGGAGCAACAAGTATGGGTCTGGCAGGCTTACAGTTGGGCGGGATGACCACGGGACCTGTGGTCCTGGTATCCAATCTGAGTGAGGAGGTCAGTATAACAAGCATGCACTTATTGTGTTCTTATTTATGTACTGGTTATGCTGCTATCTCTGATATATTGAGTGATAATTCATCATGAAATGGATTTTGGGTTTCATAGCCCATGCCACTATGGCTTTTGTTAATTATTATTTTCAAAGATCAGGAAAGAAGAATAAGAGGCACAGAAGCTGCATGTTCTACCACCAGCTTTTGATGGTATGGATTGGAGATATGCAACATGTGAAACCATCAATATTTGAATTTGTGATCTGCTTGGTAAAGTGATTTGCCAATCCACATCAAAACTGCTTTTCACCTATTAAGATAATGCATGTCGCTGTGTACATACTCACATATTTAAAAATGTCCTTGACATATGATTGGCCCAAATTTGCATGCTGTATTAATGTGTCCAGAGTTGAAAGATTGTAGTATTTATGATTATCCTTTTTATTGCACAGCATAACCAAATTAAAACAGATGGAACCTAAACAAATAAAAAGTTAAAGTAATTGGTTTAAAATAAAACCTTTTGGTGAACATAAAGGACAATAAATTGCCACGAAAAAGTTTATGTTTTCAGTACAATTCTTGTAATGATAGTTATATACAGAATAAAAAGGAAAATGCGCTAAATTTTGTAGTTTTCCACGTGGTTTACATGTTACAGATTTATTTGCCTCTTCAGTATTATTCCACAGTAATGGTTTTTGATGAAGCAATGTTGTGCATGACTCATTTTATACATTATTGAATGTTTAAATGTAGGCAACTCTACTAGACTGGATATTTTTCACTTTAATGACATTGGTTGAGATTCCTCAGTACAGTGTATGGTGTATTCTGTCATCTGCCTTATGACTTTAACTTAACTGGTCTCACTTAAACTATATGTTTTTCTCTCGGCTCAATCTCTGTATCTTGATTGGGTTTTCTCCCCTTTGCTCTCCTCAAGTTAAAGCAAATTCAAAGTCTTAATCAAATTTACCCTAAGGATGGGATGAGCTTCTCATCTCCCCCAAATCAGTTTTTGTGTTTGGTTTCCTTTGCCCATTGTGAAACCTTATACAAGCTGTCAAAATTGATTGGTGATGTTCACTGAAGCAGCAATGCCTGCCTTTTGTCGTTACTTTTGAGCTAGTGCGGCAATAGCATAAGTTAGAAGCACGATTTCTTAATCCCTTAGAGCACCATACTGCAAATAGTCACTGGAGCGATGGCTTCCACATGAATGTTTTTATTGGCTGGGGATTATTTCTTGCTTTGAGATAAAGACTCCTTGATAACAATTTTATAATAGTGGTCATTTCAAAAGATGTGTTGAAAAAGGTTTTATTTGTGCATAGTTTGGGTGGATAAAAGTAAAATAGACAAAGCCTTTTTTTTTGGTCTGGAGGGGAGCATCTCATAATTGCATGATGTAGCAAACCCATGTTGTGTGGAAGCCGAAATTGATTGTGCAAAGTGGTTAGGTTGCCATTTGAAATACTGAGATTTTTAAACTACCTCAACTGCTAAATTACTGATACCTAATCACTGTGCTTTCCACAATTATACCAGAAGGCTTAGATTGTGACGATCTTTTTTCCTCCTGGGGAGAAGAGATAGAGATGCGTCATATTGTTGTGCATGTAACCACCTTGAAGTTTCTTTTGGTTTTGTTGGCACTTTTTGAAATTAGAAATGTTGTCATGGACTGTTGGGTTGGTGTTAGTCAGTTCTGTCTGACATAATTTCTTATCTAAATACATTTCCTTTTTCTTCCTGTTTTAGGTTTTTGTTGTTTCCTTGAAGAAGATCTTTATTGCTTTTATATTACAGTTTATTATTAATGTGTATTTTGGTGTTTTAGTTAAATTGGTTTGAGTGGGGGCATGTTTGCAAGATCTCATGTTATTTATTACACTCTAAGCATGCTTGCTTTATTTTATTTGTGATTAATAATCTACCAATCAAGAGGGGCTTTCATTGATTTTAAAGTACTCATCACATTCTTTGAAATTTATTGATGATGTCTGCATGTTCTTATGTTTTTTCTCTTTTGCATGGTGATTTTTTATGAATCTGATTATAATTATCTTTCGTCAGTGATTATATTATTAATAAAACTAATAAACATCCACACTGAAGCTAATTAGTAGTTTTCACTGCATTGCTCAAAGGCATTGGCTGGAGCAACAAAGCCAGAGCTTCAGGTGAATTGAACAAACAATCCAAATCTTTTCATCAATTTTCAATTTGCCTAATTGATCATCATCACATTTCCAGATAATTAGTTTCGTGATTGATACACACATATATATTTATGAATATATACATATATTCCTGTTTTCTTTTTCCCCATCCCATTATCATCTACTGCTGCTGGTGTTTCCAATTGTGGACTCTCTCTACGTTGCTCGGAACTGATCTTCCTCTTCGCTCTGCTAAACAAATTCCGTTCTGATACTTCAACTATAGATGGTTACGCCAGATGCTCTGTTTACCCTATTTGGTATGTGTGTAAGCACTTGTTTATTTTTCAATTTTTTCTTGTTTGTAGATGTAGAATTATTATTTTATTTTGAATGTAAACAGTTAGGTGTGTGTGTGTGCGCGTGTGCGTGCATTGTTTGGTATTGTATACAATTATTATCAATCATTAATTTTTAAGTCCGCATGATATTTTTTATTCTTAAAGCTTTGACTAGAGTAGAAATTGGAGAAGTTCACAAGTAGGCAGTTATACATATTGCATGAGTTCACTCTTGATCTTTTAAGCTTTTAATCTTTTCACCAAGATTCATAGAGCTTTTCAAGTACAAATGTCTCTGTAGAAATAACATTTGGTTTTCACTTTTGTAACTTGGGCTTTGAAAGTCTGAAACCTACACACATTCATTTGATAATGTTTCATTTTATGTCAAGAGCGTGGAAGTCTTTGAGTTGTTGTAACTGTTGTCAGCATTATTAGCAGTATGTTTAATTTGTGTGTAGTTTAGAACACGTTGCAATTAAAGTAAAGCAGTTGGAATTTCCCTACACCTGATTTTTACTTTTTGATTACCTGAGGGATTTTGGATTACAAAAAAACAACTAAGATGATAAAGCTCCTCCTGTTGTTCCACAATGGAATCATTATGTTTGAAATGTAAACCTACACTTGGAAATTTTGGTGGTGATGTAAAAAAAAAAAAAAAGTGTCCAGTTGATTTTTTATACATTTGACAAATCTTTCAAAATCAGACATATCAGGTTTTGATGCCTCATAGCTGCTTGACTTTAGTTAATTGTGTTGTTATAACAAGTGTGATTGAACTTATGGCCTCTTACAAGAAGTTGACAGTCCATTCTCATTGCTTCTGTTTAGGGGTATACGGTGATGTACACCGTGTGAAGATCCTATTCAACAAGAAAGACAATGCACTCATTCAGTTCGCTGAACCAAAACAGGCAGCCTTAGGTAAGATAGTCTTGCAAATTTTAAATGTGAGCCTCAAAGCCCTGAATGAGGTCATTTATAACAAATTCTTATCGAAGTTTAGTTATGAATAGTTCCTGACACTATGCTATGCATTTCAAATAAAAGAAAACAAAAAGAAAGATATTTTGTTCATTAAGAAGTGAGGTGTCATGTTGAGTTTTTGATGCAGGATGAGCTATTGTTCATTTCAGCAATTCAATACTTGGACAAGGTGAAGGTTTGGGACAAGCAGATCCGGGTGGCTCCATCCAAACATCCAGTTGTGCAGATGCCTAAAGATGGACAAACAGTGAGTTGTTGTCTTGTCAATGTGACATTACTTTTAACTTAACATTGCAGAAGTTATCTGTTCTGAACTTTTTGCACCCAGTGATATAAGTTACCCTAGTACAACAAGATTGCTATATTAATTCAAGTAGATTTGAATTATAAATTTTTCTCATTATTAGGAATGGCAACTTTGTTTGATCATACAAATGTCACACTTGTACAGTCACAAGTTATCTGAGCACAATTTGCATTATTATAATACATGCTCTCTTACAGAGGGAAAGAATATTTCAGTGAGGTAACTGTTTTTCAGGATGGTGGTCAACTGACAAAAGATTACACAAACTCTCCATTGCACAGATTCAAGAAGAAAGGATCCAAGAATTACCAGAATATCTATCCCCCTTCTGCCACTCTCCATCTGTCCAACATTCCGTAAGTAGCTCACCAACTCATTGATAAAAAGGTACTTTTTGCCATTTGTTACTTGATCTTACCCATGATTTATCTGAGGGAACACACTCTTATGCAAATGCATTGGTAATTTAAAATTGTCTTGTCAGAAATGGACTTATGATGATGTGTAGTGTAATTATGGGCACAACAATATCATACAAGCCTGGAAGGTGCACATTTCTGCTCTGTACTACAGAGATGGTTCCACATTTTACAGCGCCTTTGGTAATTTTTTAAAATTCCAGACCCACTGCCACAGAAGAAGAGCTGAAAGAAGCTTTTGGGAAACATGGCGTAGTGAAAAATTTTAAATTTTTCCCGTATGTATGAAAATCAGTGTTTTTTATTTTGTTGTAATTTATAAAATTGGCAACAGCATTTGTTTAAATTTTGAGATATAACATTGTAATTTGGAGTTTTTAACTGACTGGCATGAGTATCATTTTACATTGTGAAATGTAAGTCCAACTTTCTGGTAAATTTCAGCAAAGACAGAAAGATGGCTTTGATTGAAATGTCCCAAGTTGAGGAGGCAGTCTTAGGGTTGATGGTGAGTTTTCTTATGTAAAAATTCCTAGTGTTTGAAAATAAGGTTCTACTAATATGATAAATGAAAGTTGATATTGGCACATGAATAGTGTATAATTTACCTGTGTGTAATTAATTTCAGGGCATGCACAACTACCAGCTGAGTGACTCTAGTCACCTACGAGTCTCCTTCTCCAAGTCAACCATTTGATCTCTGGGAAGTACTCTCGCATTATAGCAGTGGAACCAAGGGAACAAATTCTTTAAGGGACTTCAGTTTAAATTTATATATATATATATATTAAAGAGAAGTATATGATATTGTATACAAAATAAACAATGCCTACAGAGAGTAGGCTCTCTACCAGGATGCATCTTATATTTGTCTTGAGAAAAGAAAAAAACCAAGACTTATTTAATTGGATGCAGAACTTATAACAGCCTCAACTTTTCACAGCTATTTTCTTTGAAGTGCAATCTGTATTGTATTGTATTGTAATGTATAGCTGTGATTGTTTGCATTTACACAAGGTTAAGCTGTTCTCAGAGCACTGTAACTTACATTGGATTTAATCAGATGGGAAATATGGGTGTTCTCCCAAAACTGGATGGTCTCTCTGAGACCCAACTGAGATGGGACAGGACAGGCTCATCAAGGTTATCTTTTTACACTTAAAGAAATATATTTGGCAATAGATTATTTTGTGTACTAAGATATCAAATTATAACAGTGGCTAAGGTATTGTTTTTGAGATGGGGTGGGGAAGGCTGTTACTGCATATATAGCTGTGGCAAGTTGAGCCTCTATGATGAAGTACTTTGTAATATTATCAGGTGAGAAATTATTTTCCTAGCTTTTTATAATCTAGTTAATCCTATGGTAAAATAGTACCAAAAGAATTTGTGCAAGTAGTATATAGATACAAGGTATATGTAGCCTTTTATAATTCCTATTTTTGCATTTTTGGGTGTTTAATTCTTGTTATTACAATACTATTATTATGATGTATACTGGGGCAGGTTGGGAGGTCAGAGTTTCAGCAGCAGGGAGGGTATATGTATCATATATTTTTGCATTTGAAGTAACTGTTATTTGGTAAGGTAACCTAACTCAAGTGTTTTATTAGTAACCAGATTGGTGTAAAAGTCTAGCTAAAGGTCAACCAAGCTCAGTCGTGTATACCACATGGGTATGTGGGGATGTTTGTCTTGCAGACGGTTCTCTAGGGAAGTGGGAGACTGGGTATGACAACAAAAGGCAGACTACAGATTCAGATGCTTTACGTTTAATGTTGGAATTAAGATTGACCATTGATGATACCCCCTTCCTTGCGCCTTGAACCAAATGGACAGCACAAGGTTGATTGGCTTCAGACAATCAAAGCTGATATCTCAGTGGTTAGATTCAAGTCCTTTGGGGTCTGCATCAGCCAATCCTGATTCCCGGTGTAATTCTTTCAAGGTTCTGAGACAAGTATCATTGAATTACTCGTTTCTATGGCATTCCAATTTTTGTAGCGTTTGGCTCTAGCTACTTTTATATTATATAAACCTATATCTAGATGGAGGGTGATCTGTTGTAATATTAGTGAACCCAAGTGGTTATTTCTGACTCTCTGCACAAGTTTTGAACTTTGAACTCTAATGTCTCAGGAAGGAGCGAATCCTGACCCATTTCCAGCAGAGGCGCTGTAAATAATATGTATTTTTCTTGATATTAATGTATCTTGTAGATTTTTTTTCTCATTTAATGGTTCCAATATGTTTATTCAGCACAAAGCTTTACCAGGGTTGGGGGTGCCTTGATCAGTGATGTACTTTTCGACTGTCTGCAGTCCACTAGTGCTGGTTATGATAGAGTTGGCATGTGTTCCAAATTCTCAAACCATCAACAGTCATTCCTTAAAGATTACTTTCAGTTACTATTGGAACTTCTTGAGAATTCTGTTGAAGGACCATTTTGGCTTTTGTTTGACCATGTTTGAAGTAAATTTCCAATAAATCATCACAAATTAAGTGACCTTGTTAGCAGAACAGCACATGGTAGACTGCCCTCTTTCCACCAAATTTCGGCCTACAGTGGAATTTTAGAGGACACGGACGATATGTACAATAGCTGATGACTTTTTCAGTGTAGAGCACTTAAGCGTTTAGTTGTGTAGGTGTCAGATTTGCAGAGGTCATGACCCCATCTGACCTCTAATGGTCATATTAACATAAAAGCATGCTTGAAACTTCTGCATTTAAATTGTTTGGGAGGCTATTTTAGTACAATTTGATTTTAGAATTTTTATTCAAAATCCAAATAGGCCTTTTAACATTTTGAAAAAGGGATCACATTTTCCCTTGTTTAATGTTTTTTTGCCTGGTTGGATTGTAATGTTTTTGGTTTCATGATCTCTGAAAAATCCTACACACCTTCCAAAGGTTGCATTTTCTCAATTTTGTATATAAGAATACTTGAAGTGATGAACAATTTTTCAGCAGCATTTTCTTACTGGCCCTAGCTGATATTATAATTATCTCATGTTAATGTAATCCTATAAAAGTTCTCTAAAAATGCCCTATTTTGTGATTGCCCTCCAGGCCCAAGGAAAAGTCAAGTCCATTTTTCTTTCACATTCTTAGTTTTACACCAAAAGTGTATGTGTTGACATGTGATTCTGTTTTGAGTACAATCATATTTCAGGGGAAAAAACTTAGAAGTTTAGCGATGCAATTACTTAAACCCCCTATTTGTGATTACTGGTATTACACCAAAGACTGGAATGCAAGGTATTTCTTGGAAGATACTCATATTTGAAGGGGGTGTGGTAGCTCGTTTCCCATTGGTCCATTGCTAGACATAATGTTACCCATCTTTAGATTGGATACTGGAATTGTGTATCTGTTAGGGAGATGAGGTGTAGCAAAAGACAGCAAGAGGGCCCACATGTGCCTCAAAAACAAGGGAACAATTTCACACACAAAAGTTTTTGTAGCTTTTTTTATCAACATTTTTCTCAATGTTTTATTTATTGAGAAATTATCAAAGCTGTTTTACTCCTTTTTTTGAGGAGCTCAGTTTTGAGATGCAGAGCTAAATTGTTAAGACAGGCGACACTCAAGTATTTGAAGTTATATATATATACATATTAAATGTGATATCCCAACAAAGACCAGAGAGATAATCATTTTGCGAAGTTTTTTTGTAATAAAAAACATTGAAATTGGCTTTTTTGAGATTTGTCAATTTGAGTTGAAAGTGGAGTATAGCAGCTGTCTTCCTCTGTTTTCTCAAATAACTTTTCAATTCTCTGTTCCTTATGGCTTTGTAAAACTTCCTTTATAATTTTCAAGCTGTCAACTTTCTAGGACATGTGAGAGAAAACTGACCACTGTGCGGGCCTGTAGTGATCAAAATAACAATTGATCGCAGTTTGGGGCTGGTTAGACTAGGATTTTGTATATAGTATTGTCTATACTGTACTACTATCTATCTATTCATATTCAGACATTAGTAGTGTGAAATTTAGATGGGTATTATCTGGATTCTGAGTGTTGCTTGAACTTGCTGTTGTTGGATTTCTGCCAAAAACTTACCATGGAAAAAGTTAATAACTAAAAAAAAAAAGGGGGTGGGGGGTCATTTTTGATTATTGAGACTGCAACCTTTCATAACAAGACCAAAAGGTGGGGAATCCTCTTTCTTGTTTTCAAGGTTTGTTTGTGGCAGGAGTCTGTAACTACATCCTCTTTGATTTTCAATTTTCAAATCTTAGCACCTGACAGTAGTAACCACAGCTGCACATTTTATCTTCATTTATTTTATATTTACTCTCAAACTATCAGTCTGTAGTTAATCATCCTCAGTCTTTGTTTTCATTTATACTATGCTGCTACTAATATAACCAGAAGAGCTGAGTGTATGTTGTCATTTATATCGCTATTAAACTTATTGTGTCATACTGTCGTTTGATTCTTCACTGTCTTCTCCTTTGCTTTTTTGGCTAAAATAACTTGATTCCTTGCTGTTGCTTTGTTAATCCTCCTGCTAAATTTAGTGGTGTTTTACATCACTGAAATCAGTTCAGAACACCTGAATTAAACGAAAAGGAGAGAAATGACACTGATCAACAATGGAGAAGTGAATGACCAGGGCTGTAGATACAAGTATATAATACGTTGTGGTCAGTTTGAACCTGTGCAGGAGAAAAATCTTTAATTTCCATTTTAATTTTTTAAGTTTTAACTGTTACGCTAACCTGGAATTTAACTGACCTAAGTGGGTGAAGTAACATCAATGAATCTAATAATTGCCGCGATATGGTATGCAGGTTTGGTCTCCAGTGTAACACATGCAATTTTCTGTCACCGGATAATTAGCATTGGCAACACACATCAAAAAGGCAAAAAATTGTCTAAAACATAGTTTCTTTTTTATTAAGCTCAGTATGCATGGTTGACAGATGAAGAAGAATATAAAATAAATGCATTAAAAAAAACTTAAAATTTGCATTAAAATATTTTCTTAACGTCTGAGGAAATTTTTCAATTTAAATTTCCTGTATATGTAAAATGACTAGTATCAGTTGACCTATTGATGTTTTATCTGTTGTATATAAAAAGTGCAATCCATTTACTAAACAAAAAACTAATTTCAATAATGTAACTAGTTATTATATACAAATACCATTGAGATTTTACAACAGAATAATTAAATAAAAAATAGACTGATAATAGTATGCTAAAGCTAAATAAAAAGGTAGCAATCAAGTGCTTTGTTGGAAGACCATCTCCCCTTCGAAAAAAAAAAAAAAAGCCTGGATTTAAAATAAATATTTAATATTTATTGTGGAACAAAACAATTGATCAGATTAAGGTCTGGAGATGCCTAAAAGCCCTGGTCACAACAGGCTGAACGGGCTTTTACATGGCAAAATTTTGCACAGAATCTTATGTGCCACGCGAGTTCTTGTGAAATTTCGAGTTTGCAGACAGCCAGTAAACAAGTACAGAGGATATAGGACATGTCCAAAGAACTCTGAGTAATCTGCAAACATCGAGGCCTCGAGTGTAATGCATGACAATGAAGAAGCAAGTGTCCTTAGTGTGTTGAGTACAGTGCACGCCATCACAACTTACAAACAAAACCCAACGCATGGCTTTTTATATGACTTAAAACCTATTGCATTGTAATTTGTACTAGCACCAAGTAAACATATCTGACTGTGACAAAATGGTGTAGTATTAATCTGCATCATGGGCAGGACAGGCAGTTTGTTTACATTGAATCTCTTTGAAGAAATCGATGTGCTGAAACTTGAGCACCTGTAACAAAGAACTGAAGATCATACACCAAGTTTAAACAAAATATATTTAATATAATTGCATTACAAATTCTAAAAAGATAATGTAAAGTAAACATTTGATTACTTCAAATAAATGTGACCACTTATCATACAGAAAAACAACAAAAATGTAAAGTCTCTCTCTCTCTCTCTCTCTCTCTCTCACACACACACACACAAGGTTCATTGATATATATCAAATGCAAAATGCAACCCAATCAACTGCAGACGTCCATTCAGTCAATGCAATCATTTACATAATTAATCTAAGTGCCCACCTCATTTCCCCATGAATACCAGCCTGGTTGCAAATTTCTGGCAAACATTTCAAGGCATGTGCCATCTTTTGGAACAAACTTCTTCAGAATGTCTATAAGGATACACATTAGAAAATTATTTGAATAATTAATATGTCGCAAAATTTCCCATATGACACACTCCAAACAAACACCTAAAATGGTTTGTGATAGGTCTATTACAAATGATCTCTAGTCTACTGTTAGGTAACATCAGCCTGCATACTTATCAGTAAGTCATTTTTAACATTATAACACAACTTCCTTTGTTGTTTTTTAAGTATAATTAATTAAAAGAAAAAAAAAACTACCTCCTAATGGTGGCTTCCGTGAATGATTACTGCAAGGAATGCTGACAATCACCCTGGGTTTTTTCGGGAAATTACTGGAGTTGTTGACTGGTATGCCTACAGGGTAATATCGTCCTATTATCAATTTCTCAAATGGTTTCTTGTGTGGTGAATTCAGTGGGTAAATAGGATCACCTGAGCGAGTCACCTGCAGAAAATGACTTTTAGATATTATATGTTCATAATATGGAGGTACCATTAAAATTTAATAACCCGAGACCTTGGCCTGTATTCCAAAAGCTCAGATTTTTACTTCACCCAAACTAAATGCGAGTAACAGAAAAATTGGCTATCATATTACACTAAAAAAAATTTTCCAGAAAAATGATGTTAACTGAGAAATCATTATGTAACCTTGTAACAGAATTTGGTAAATCAGTTGGTTATGAAGTCAAAAGTATCTTTTAATAACATACAGGTACTTGCCTTCAACCAATACCATTCTGTCAGGTATCTGACTGACCACTTTGGAAAGATCTTCTCAATGAGGTGATTTTTAAGGCCTTCCTTGTTTGTTATCCACACAACCACTAAACAACCAGGAGACATCAGGGTCCGCAAAGGCTTGTGAAGGTTAGCAATGTCACGCCAGGACAATAAGTCATAGCTGATGATTAAATAAAAAATCCCTTTAGAATACCTGGCTTCTATACAAACTTTGCATCTCTGCAGCAATAGTGTTTAAGGCTCTGTTCTCACAACTTTTAGATCGATCTATCACCGCGGGGAGTCTCACTAGATTACTGTCAGATAATCCCCCTTAACCCCATAGAGCCCGTCACCGCATATGTGCGGTTCAATTATCGCTTACCCCAAACGCCCAGAACCGCATATGTGCGTATCTTGGAAAGATCGTCTTCTGTACTCTTTTGTATCGTGAGTCATGAAATGATATTTAGTTTAACATCCGGGTATGTTTCTTGTCTCTCATTGCCACCATTTTTAAAGGCGATAGAAATATATATGAGCGAGAAAACGGCGATTTTCAAGACTTAGTTGGAGAAAGTAAAATCAAGATGGCGGCTCCTCGCTACGGTAGGGACCTGCGAAGGGATACTGTTATTGAAATGATTGAAAATCCGGACTTTGAAGAGAAGTTTTCGTGTGACAGTAACATAGACAGTGGCGTTGATATTCATTTATTTATGATATAAAGGACGATAGAAATATATATGAGCGAGAAATCGGCGATTTTCTAGACCTAGCTGGTGAAAGTAAAATCAAAATGGCGACTTCTCACTACGGAAGGGGCCTGCGAATGAATACTGTTATTGAAATGATTGAAAACTACGACACTGATAAGGTGTTTTCGAGTGACAGTGATATAGACAGTGGGGATGATATTCCTTTATTCATGATATAAGTTTTAAAGATGTTTTTGTCATAGATGGTG